>JAUZNC010053901.1:3031-14754 GCA_034780395.1 Vannuccia rotundouncinata | reverse complement strand
AAGGTTAATTCCTGAATAAGAGCGAAAGGTTAATTCCTGAATAAGAGCGAAAGGTTAATTCCTGAATAAGAGCGAAGTATGAAACTAAATAAGTGCGAAATTGAATAAGAGCGAAGCATACAACTGAATAAGCGCGAGACTGAATAAGAGCCATAAAAGAAGTTATATTACTAATGAGTAGTACATAAATTTTAAAGTTTAATAAGGACTGTTCCTATTTCCCATATTTACTAATTAATTTTGTAACTATAATTTGAAATATGTCTATCTTTGATTAAAAACAATTGAGACAACTGGTATTTTTAGATAAAGGTATGTGAGAATTATGTGAGAATTATGTGAGAATTATGTGAGAATTATCTATAGTGCATTCTTTAAAGAGATAAATTATATTGCTGTAAAAAATTAAATTGCTATATTAAAAAAATTATATATTAATATATAACTAAATTTATTTATACTAACCTCAGTTCGTATCACTATAGTTACAAAAGTGTCTCTGCAATTTATAAGTAGTAGAGATAACTGCAATAGAAAATTATTTTTTAAGCTTCTTTGTTATTATTCATTTTAAATTAATAACAAAACATTTGAGTAATTTAACATTGTTTAATATATAGCTAAAATTAACCATATAAATATAAATTTAAAATTATTATATTATTTTAGAGTCACTAACGAGACGTTTTCCAAACGTGTGGAAGGAGGCGAAGGCCACAATAAATCAAATTCTCGCTAAAATAATTCATATTAGTTTTTTATAATTTTTATAATTTTAAATAATACATTTATAGATCTCTTGTATACAATTACTTTTAATAATATAATTGTACATGTGTTACATTATTTTTTTTCTGCATTTTAGTATATTTAAAAGGTCTGTAGCATATATAAGGAACAATATAAATGGACGCATAATTTTAAATAACTATAGAGATTACTCGAAAAATGAAATAATTAAATAATAACATTGATCATGACGGCATTCGACAAAAGGCCTTATTAATAATAAATTGTTTTTAGCTTACTATAAAGGGGCCCATTTTATTGGTTTAGCGAGCCGAGCCCTCTCATTATCAACAAGGGCCTATATATATATATATGTCTATAATCGGAAAAAAGACCCTATTAATAATACATTGTTTTTGCTCAGTATATAGGCATGGGCCCATTTTCTAGGTAAATAGGAGCCCTCTCAACATAAAGTATGACCCATGTATAAGGTATAAAGGGGCCAACTCAACATCAACAAGGCCCATGAATATATATGTAATAATCGAAGAAGGGGCCCTTCTTGTAATAACTTATTTTGGTTAAAATATAGTCCCATTTTATCGGTATATTATATAGTCTCTCTCAGCCCATCTATAATCGGAGAAGGGAACCTATACAAATATTAAATGTTTTGACTTACTATATATAGAGGGCTCATTAAATTAATACAAAGTGGTCCTCTTATTGTCCACAGGGTTCATATATATAATAATCGGTGAGGGGGCCCATATATGATCAATTATGAAAATACCGTGGGGGGGGGGGCATTCCCACCCGGACTAAATCAATATAACCTTTCATGCATTCATGACAAAAACAATTGTCCTTACAGAATTTTATGTTATAGAAATTCATTCGCTTTCATGCTCATGTCTTGAGAAACTTAGCTTGCAATTATTTGTCTTATAAATGTTTAAAGACTATAAATCAATTTAGAATATTTAAATCATTTTAGTGACATTTCAGTATTCTTAGTACCAAAACAAAAGCTAAAATTGTATAAAAATACATTTCCAGAAGAATTTTATATAGCAAAAATATACTGTATTGAAATGTTTGGTTAAAAACAATATAGGTACCAGGCTTGTAAAGAATAATTAGTAAAAATACGTTTTGTAATTTAGTTTATTTCTTAAATATGTATAGAAAACTTTACTTTTGATTTATTTGAATTGGATAAAATATACTTTTACACTATAAAAAGTGACTTCGAAATGAAAGCATTTACAAAAAAATAGCAAATAAAATGAGAAAATATATAACATTAACATATACCTACAAATGTTTGGTTATTAGCTATAAGGTTCTACATATAAAAATTAACATGAAAAAGATTGTGAAAGCCGGCCGTCAGATAATATAAATATTTTATTTAGAATCAAATTAAAGCTATATAAAGTTGCCATACCTATAAGTATTTTTAAAAGTATGTTATTAAGTATCTATGTTTCCGAAAGGATATAGATGAAAAAAGGATATAAAGGATATAGATGAAAAAATGTCTTGACTAATCAACCCGTTTCATACGTTCGAGAATTTTATCCAACTTGTCATTCAGTTGTTTCCTAAAAAGAAAATTTAAAAAAATTAATCTTAGTTATTATATTCAAACATTCAAATCCGTGCTTTATTGTTGTTACTTTTTCCGAAATATTTTGTTCACGTCATTTTTTGGTAATTTGTTTTCATAATTTGTAACTATATATATAACACAAAATTATTGATACAAGTATTAACAGTATGGGAGGTACCTTTATTATACAAAGTTACCCAAAAATAGGAAACAACTATAATATAGGCTGTATCATTAAAAACAGTGTTTGTCATTTTTTAATTAGCGAGTATCATTTAATGTCTATTAATTTAATTTATTAATTAGCGGACATCTATTTAGCACTGGAATTTCAAAAAGAAATCGATCCTTTATTAATTTGCGAAGTGTGCATGCGAATTATTTTGGTATAAAGTGTACTAAAGAAAGACTTTATTTCTTATTTTATTATAAATATTATTTTTTTATAAACATAGCTTGTCTCATGATTTGTCTCATGCTTGTCTAGAAATCCTGCAATTTGTCAAGAATTTCGTAATGGAGAAAGAATCAGTTTTGAGAGAAAACCAAGGAGTCAATCGAGAACGAGAAATGTTAAAGCAGTACAACAATTGATTGAAGGAAATGCGTGTTTTACACTTAAAGATATTGCTTCCTAGTTGGAAATAATTCATTCTATTATGCAACGAATTTTGAGCGATGAGCTCGAGAGAATTTGATGCTATACAAGATGGGTACCCATCGATTCACCGTAGAAATTAACAAGGCTCGTAATGATTTGCTAGAGGCGATATTATCAAGATTAACAAAGACTAATTTAGTTGTAATAGGTGAGAAATTTTTTTATTGTCAAAAATTACAACCACGCAATAAAATTGCAGCTACATTTCCGAAGAAATGGCAGCTGGTGACACACCATACTGCCAGACTGTGTCGAGATCCACAATGGAGAAAAAGTTTATGGTCATTATCGCCGTATCTATCAAAGACAATCCTTATTTTGAGATATTATTTAAGAATAAAAGTTTTGATTCAGAGAGGTACAATGAATTTCTTGTCAATCTGAAAGATTTCTTGAGACGTTAACCTATAACCCCACTTTGCCATAGAATATGAAGCTTCAACACGACAACGCCAGCCCACACACTTCTCGGGCTACAGCAGAATATCCAGAAGGGAAAAATGTGCTCTTTTTGAGACAACCCGTATACTCAACAGATGTAAACTTGTGCGATAGGTACATATTACCAAGATTTTTATTTATTGATAGATTTTTAGACATATTCAACGGTTACGGTTTATTTTATTTTTAATATAAAATGTTTTGTCTTAAAATGGCTCTTTGTGAGGCCTTAAACGTTACATATAATATCAATATGAATGTGTATTATTATTTCAAACTCACTGTGTATTTTCCAATTTAGAAGATACTTCTTTCAGACTAAAATTTAAGATTATTAATCCATATAAAATATTTATCGATTAAAAATAAAGAACTCAGTATAAAATAATTGTAAAATTTGTAGATTATAAAATTTTATTTGTTTACTGAGCGGACAGATGGTTCAAATTTTATTGTGCCAAAGTCCGTACAAAATATTTGGGAATAGATTGAAAATAGAATACGATAAATGTATGTATCTTTTAATTTTGGAAATCAATAATTCAGAGATCAAAAACGTATAACATTTTTAAAGATAACAAATTTTGTAATAAATTACTGATATTATTCGAATATTGTTTGTCATGTTAATACCTACCGTGTATTGGTAATTTCCAAGTCCGTTTTCACTTCAGCCTTACTGTAATGCATGAGAATCAGAATATTTAAAAAGTTTAAGCAATAGGAATTTAAATTGAGAAAAATAATCTATAATCTATAAACATTAAACGCACATTCCATTTTCTTATAAAATACTTTTTAAGAATAAAATATAATTATATTTACATTAATTTTATAAATTTTTCGATATTATATATAGTATATAGTTAACTTTTTAAACAAATTTTTTAATTAAATCTATGCAAAAAATACAATTTTAAATGTAAATCAACTTTAATTATAATTTATTATACAATATTTATTATGCAATTATTTATTACACATTAAAACGTTTACAAGAAATATTTAAAAACCACTCACAGTTCGTCAAAATCTTTAATACACATGTCAGTAGTTGATGTTTTCATACTGGAAATATATTTTGGGGACAGTTTGTTAGGATTTATATATAAAGCAAAATTTATGATTAAATATATAAATATTATTGAGAATTGAAGAATTTTAAGTATCCCTGTAACTACGCAGTACCTAAAAATATCTCTGCGGACTTTTTATCAAACTAATTGAGATTTATATACTGATTTTTTAAAGTTGCATAATGTTCGAATCAATTTTTAAAAATTATTAAACACTATTAAATATTAAAAATTTTAGAACACGAGGCTAAAAATGTATTCTATTTAAAAAAGATATTTTTTCAAATGCTAAAGTTTAGTATTATGCGTATAGGTAAAATTAACATTAAAAATGGTCAATAACTAACAAATTAAACTATTTAAGATAAAAACTAATTAATAAGTTGATTTTTAGTCTATTAATGTTATATTTTCTTTCATTTTTCCAGCTGCGTATCGAGGTGCAGCTTGCCAGGAGTGTAACTGGAAGATGAGGTTTCTGGATAATTTTCTCGCTGTATTTTCCCACAGTTTTCGAGGATCTGTTTCACACCTCACCTCAATACGCACCACGTCTCTTCAAACACGCCTCGTATCCCATATTCATACGATATGGACAGCTCAAAGGCGGACCTGCTCTACGTAGACCCTAATAATCTGTATGACCATGCACTCTCTTAGAAGTTACCTCAATCCAATTTCAAGTGGATATCGGAGGTTGAGTTGCAGAATCTGGAAATTCTCAACTTTGATTATGATGGAGACTTCGGACACATCTTGGAGTTTTATTTCAAATATCCCAAGGATTTACTGGACCGCACCAGCGATCTACCCTTTGCTCCGGAGAAGTGCGAACTCCCAGACTCGTGCAACGGTGCCAAGTATAAGGTGTTCCTCCTTACTCACTGGGAGAATATGTGGTTCATGGCGGTTTCTTCAGTTCTACCTAGTGCTAGGTATGAAGTTGATCCGAATTCGGCGCACTCTTTGGTTCAACCATTCCTACAACTCCTAGAAACGACAGACGGCACCTAACTCATTGGAGAAGTATTATTACAAGCTGCGTAACAACGCGTATTCGTAAAGACAATGGATAACGTCCAGAAACGGGGAGTAATAATTAATAAAATTATAACATTATTAGCTGATTTTTAATATGTATAATCTTCATCTTTTAGAATGATGTTTTGCCTCTGCCACCTTCTCATCAAGACAAGAATTCCTCAGCAATTTGATTTGCATCGCGTGGATTTTTAAAAAGGACCATATATTCAATATTAAGAGCACGTGTTCCTCGGAATAGATTCTGACTTATTGAAATAACAGTACAGGGTGTGTGATGAACCAGACGTGTAAATAAAATTTTAACAACTTTAAGAGTTTTCTATTTCATTCATTAAACCTTCCAAAACAACCAAATCATAGGGTTGAAACATTCGAAGGATTAAGGCAATCCCTGATATATACTGTATTATTTTTCGTCCCTCGTATTGACTTCCGGTGAACAATTTTATACGTCTTGGTGGTTTATCATATACTGCATTATGGTGAGTAATCAAATTTTTAACAAACGTTGTCTTTCCAGTCATGCTCGGTCCCACAACTAGCATGGGGCTCATATATTTTAGTGTAAAACCAATATTTCTATTTTTTTGTCTAATTCGGAATCTTGTTTATAGATAATGCAATATATGTAGGGAAAATGATAATTTGTTTTATTATTTAAAGAATATTTTGGAAAAGGGTCGTATTTTTTATATCTCTTGCACTCAACAATGCCAATTACATGTATGTGTTAATAAAGTGGTTCGCGGTCCATTTAAACTGCTTGCTTCTGCTCGATTCGTCCAACTAAACATCCAAATATTTGTGCCCTCTATTATATGCAAAAATCATATATGCAGTGTGAAATACAATAAAAAATGGACTTTATAAATTTGTTCAACCGAAAACCTTCCTTGGTTATAAATCTAGATGCAGTCATAACTTTTATACTACACTATTTCCCCTGTGTTACAAACAGGAACGTTTACCTATGAACTGGGGATAAAAATTAATCTCAGCCAATCATCAAGTCGTGATAGTGCAATGCAATATGCTTTACAAATATTCAAATTTAATCCTGTCTACGTCAATGTATTTCATACAAAAAAGGTTGTGATAATGGGAGCTACATACCGCTCCAAATGAGAGACTATTTGTGATAATTTGCAGGAATTATCACTCATCTATCTCCGGCTACCGTAAAAAAACTACCCTCTCTATAACCACTGGAAAGAAAAAGTGAAATCTGAAATCTGAAATCATCAATGCCAAAAAATATGTACTCCAACCGTTTACCTTGGAACATTTACAATGCCATTTCCGTTTAATCAACCACCAAAAACACTGACAAAAACTCCCGAGTCGATAAGCTTCGCCACAGCACGAGCAATCCTAGCACTGATCCTGCATCCACCATCAACATTCTTTTTGCTAAAAACTTCACTAATCCCACCGACTTCCGCCTTCCATCATTTCGCCTGCCGAAGTAGAAAGAGCTCTATTAAAACTCGATGACATCCCTCTTATAATGCTGCGACTTTGTTGTGACACACTTTGCTATCCCGTTTCACAAATTTTCAATCTCATCATAGCTTTCCGCCACATTCCTACGCTTTGGAAATCGTCCCATGGTGTCCCAATCCCAAAAAGCCCAACCCATTCCTTTAGACCAATCTTACTCCTTTGCATTTGCTCGAAAATATTCTAAAAGCTTTAAAAAAAAGCCTTGAGAATTGTATTTTTCCTTAAAGACATCCTACCTAACATTCAATCTCTAGAGACAAGACGTTTTTGCAAGCTCAGAAACTATTTTACATGTCACACTCAAATCACAACCATCCTCTACACAATTTAACACCCCATGTACTCCCA
Organism: Vannuccia rotundouncinata; assembly: GCA_034780395.1. Taxonomy (NCBI): domain Eukaryota; kingdom Metazoa; phylum Platyhelminthes; order Proseriata; family Coelogynoporidae; genus Vannuccia; species Vannuccia rotundouncinata. The sequence goes on along the minus strand of JAUZNC010053901.1, from coordinate 7,334 downwards.
CCCTCAAAAAAAACTCTCATTCCTTCTTTATTTCTTAATTGTTGTACAAGATTTATATTAATGTAGTTTAATACACAAATATACGCTTATTATTATTATTATTTTACATTCCGAGTTGACTGCAAAGCACAAAACATAGACAACGTGAGAATAAGTTGGACAAATTCAAGGCTGGTAAGAAATATGAACCCGAATCTAAAAATCTGTCTCATTATTATTATTTTCAATATTTGTCAAAATCTTAAGAACGTAACTACAACCATAATATCACCGATTCCAAAACAAAGTGTATAGCCTATAAACAAGGAAGTTGTGAATTTAATTGAATATCAGCAAATTATGAGTCTAAGTCTACAAATCTGCATAACTATTGTTATTGCTATCTTTAATTTTATTCCAAATATTGGTGAAAAAAGACGGCACATTACATTTGTAATTATTAACTGCTTTGTCGTTCGGTCAACAAGTCGTTCTGTCAGCCATGATTGGTCATTCTCACTTTTAGTCATTACAAACTCAAATGAATGAAGTCTCGATGGTTCCAACTCCTAGATATTGTATCGAGTTAACTTTTGCGGAACAAGTCTAATCGGAATATTCTACTTAAAGACATTATTATTAGAAATTATTGACTTCTATGTTATCGCAAAGACCTAAACCAACTCACCGCTGTGAAATGGAGAAGCTGTTTGATACTCTCTCACATGATGACTTTATTGCGGGGTGGACTTTACAGGAAAACTCCTACCCACAATTTATGATTGTCTCTCGAGCTTGCGTCTAGCTGATGGAGAAATTGCACACAGTTTCATGATCTTTTTTGTTCTATCGATAATCCTCAACTGCTGGATATTCCCAATAGAAGCTATGGTGATACACGCTTATTGCGTGAGAGGGCACTCGTTGAGCTGATATTCACTTCCTTTTGTTTATGTGGATATGTACTCTTGGGAGGAACCTACACTGGACACAATTGTGCAAAAACTATTCTTGTTCCATAAACTCCATAAGGCAATATTTGTCGAATTTTAGCCCTCTTACCTTCTCCGTAAATTAAAATTTTCTACTCCAAATTAGGTAAAACTCTACAGAATCGTTGATCGATTTTAAAAACTTAAACTGGATGACAAATCTTCTACTCAGCTCTATCATATGATTAATAATTATGTTGTAAATATGTATGTATTAGTCGAGTTGCTAGCTCTGTGGTTAGATCTTAAAACTCCCTTCTTGATTACATATTTTATATTTTTGTAATTATTTTTTATGCATTTTTCATTCAAGTGGGTATCTGAAACGATTGTGTTGGACGATTTTAGACAATCGCTCCGCTTAAAGATTATAGTCTAGTGAGAAATTTGCATATTGACTATATATTTAATAACATATAATATTCTTTATGGATAAAACTATTTTTTTTCATTCTTAATATTCCCATAATATAAAAATTGCTGAAATAATAAAACAAAATTTATTCAAAGGGAGGAAGGGAGGGGAAAGCATTTATATAGTATGTCAATCTGAATTTCTAATATTAAAATAATTATAAAATAGTACATTTATTCTTATTATATGGATGAATATTACATGATAAAAATTTATTTAATAAACCGTGCGAATATTTAGTTTTACCAGAATCTCTACCAAGAAAGATAGTTTCCTTACTATTATTCATATTCAGAACTGTTTAGAAAACCTGCACTGAGGAGGGTGTTGGGATCCTCAATTTGGGGATCACTGGAATTTTCTTCAACCTCCTTAGTTGGGAGGGCTTCTTTGCAAGAGTAGTGAAGTCCCCCGAAAGTTGAGAGTTTTTTGGAAGAGGAGTAATGAAATCCCTTGAAGGATGAGCGTTATCTTCCAAATCGTACGTATCTATCATGAGACAAGTGGAGTAAGCTTTTGTACTTTCAATTGAATCATGGCGAACTTTGACGATTATCAAGTTTAACCTGGCGACTTTATCTGTATTACCGTGCTGTCCGATGAATATGCCATTGAGACGAAGTAAAAATTGATATTTTTCCGATACTATATTCTTTAAATTTATTGGGTTGCCAAACTTGGCCCAATATATGTCGGCGCAAATTTGGTATAGCTGTGAAGATCTCTCTCAGAGGTTTTAGAAGTCCTAAATACTTCTTCGGATTGGATAGAAATTCAGCCAAATTAATTAATGTTTGAGACTCCACACATTCGATATTGAGATTCATTAACATTTGTGTCAGGAGTTTATGTATATTCGAGTACCTTATCTTTAATAGGGCCCTTTATATTGGTAAAGACTGGACTCATGAAAAGCAGAGTTGGACCTCGGCTTGATTTCACCACGATAAAGTGGACACTTCTCTTGGAACTTAACGCATCAATAAGGACCAACCATAATATCGAGAATTAGCGGTAGAAATGTCGTTTAGACTATGGTATCAGAGGGTAACGTCCATTGTACTGGAGAATGAGACTGGGAGACAAACGTCGCAGAAATCAATTTTAAGAATTAAGGTTGATCGGAATGAGTATGAGAGACGTCATACGTGAAAATAAGAAAGAAATAAAATAATAAAATATTACAAGTATTTAAAATTATTAAAATTTCCGCATGGTTTCTGGGCTTTAATTAGAAATTTTGAAATGGCTCCTGGAAAATAATTTGAATAAAAACTTTTTTAATGACTTTAAAAATAAATATTACAATATTGGCAAGGATCGTGGGCCCTGATATGATTGATTAGAATTTTAATATGTCTTCTAAAAATTATAATATTAAATATATACTGCACATATGTATTGTTATTAAAACTTTAAACAGTGGCAATTTTTGCCATGCAATCCGACATAGCCGTTTTTGTATAAACATCCCGCCAACAGTCTCAATGAGGTTACTGATCAATAGCTGACATGGTACTCTAAAGACATTCCACCATCCATAGAGTATATTACCACATCCACAGGCTAGGTACATATGCAACATAGTACTATTAGCATCGATAACTATAATTAATAAAGTTTTCAATAATAAAATCAATTTCTTTATATGTAATATTTACTCATGACTAAATAATTAAATACAGCACTTACACTGAATAGATGGAATGATAATTAGGATGAAGAAACAAAAATATATGGTATAGCGCACGAAGAATTCGGACTAGTATAACAGAAGAAATGAGAGACTGTTAATGAGACGACCGTAGCAGAGCTAGTAAGACAGAATAATGAAATCAACAACTCACGCACCTCCTTATACACCATGATACTCAATTCTCATTTGTCAGAATTTAACTAGTAATGGTGAGGACAATTTTAATTAGTAAAGCTAGGTGCAGAGAGTGTGCCAGCGGAAGGGGGATGCGGCCGGAGGAGAGAGGGGTACCACATTTACTAATTTAATTTTTCGCATCTTCACTAGTTAATTTTTTCTTTTATTTGGGGTAGATGTCTCTCTTATATACTACTTGTGTGCGCAATATAACTATTCACAAACAACATTAACATTTTGAATAAATTAAGCAAAAATGAATAATCAACACTTTGGATGTATTGTGATGTGACGTGATAGGACAGTATTTTGCTCATGGACCGATAGAATCTTTATCACTCCATGATTTTGCTATTAATAGAAATAAAAGCATATAAGGTATTATGTAAACATGTAAACATGTAGATAAATCTGAATATGTGACGTTGGGGTTGGTCGGCACAGGTGTAAGGAAGAGACACCTTTTATTTCATCAGAGTCACCACTAACTGTGCTACGGCGACTCGGATGAACCAGTTATCAGGGATCGTGTCGAGTTCAGATAGCAATTAGTACAGCTCCGTCAGAGGCAGCCAATGTTTCTACTGTTTACGACAACCCGCGAGAGAACTCCGGTAACAGTACCCCGATGGTCGTGGGCGGAGGTCCCATGGAAAGGCCAGGCTCTGAGCAAGAAGATGGAGAAGCACAACATCGTGGCGGAAACTGTGCTACTGCGCCGAGAGTTTTGCGGAATTTGCCGGTTGACTGGACGCTTCTCCATTAGGTTCCGTCCAAGAAACCGCTTTACAAGTGTCGCTGAGCATTCTGAGTCCTCCAGCTCCGATATCTTCCGGGTTGGCCTTCTTGTCACACTCCTCCTGATCCCTTACATCACTGGAACACCTCATCTGTGGTTCGACTGAAACTCCAGATCCGTCGTTTGTTTCTGGGATGCATTTCGTGTTTGTTCTGTATCCCATTGTTCATTAACTTTTCCTGCTTTTGGCTAGGTTGACTTATAGCCAGGAGCAGATATTTGTTTTATAATATTACAATAAACCA
>JAUZNC010053890.1:0-14755 GCA_034780395.1 Vannuccia rotundouncinata | reverse complement strand
AACATAAGCCAATTAGTATATAATATTGATTTTACACATTTTTAACCTTTGGCCGAATACTTTCCGGCGAGACTGTAGTATGCATGTTGGAGACCAAATGTGAATTCTGACCAATCTGGAACTAGTTTGATCAAACTGGAATTCACATTTGGTCAGATACATTTTGGATTGGTCAACCAAATTAGAATCTCAAAATAATGCTTTACCTATGCACTATATGCAAAGAAAAAAGGATATTGAATGTATTCATTATATTAAAAACTCCTACAATATAGAAACCTGACTGTAAAATTTTCCTATTTGGTCAGACCAAATTACAATAGGTTAGAACTATCTTGCAATTGACCAGACTGATTCTTATAAGTAAAATGTATATGTTATATGGATGTTAACCCTAGAATGACCAGGAATTTTTATACCCTAGAAAGACTAATGGGGGGAGTCAAATTGACCCACATCCCCTTACTTTTGATAGAAGCAACCAAATTTTAAAATTTCTTTTGAATTAACTTATTGGTCATCGATTGATATACATTTTTTAATTATACTACTTGTTTAAAATATCAATAAGTAGTATAAAAATGTGTTTAAAGATTTTTATCATTACTTTCTAAACAATAAGCAATTTAAATTCTTTTTTTTAAGGAAAACCAGATCCATATATAGTTGTGTAATATCATCCATCATGATATCTGATCATCAAAAATATAAAAAAGTGACTTGTAGATATTTCAACCTGTGATCTGGATCATAAAATAGAGTGATCCAGATCATACAGTAATAAATATCTGATGTTGTTGAAAATTTAGAATTCAATGTATAATTACTATTAAGGAAAGTATCTGCAATTTTAGATGCAAATTTTACTCCTGTGCATCAAATTCAAGATTTTTAGTTTTAATCCAGATCAAAGTGTATCAGATCCAGGTCAAGGACTAAATGTGATCTGAATTCAAATAGCTTTAGGATTAAAATATTTAATCATAATATCAATGTCTATACCAAATTTGGAATCAATATAATATCTTTGAGAGTTAAAATCAGGATTTTAATGAATTGGAAATGCTGTTTTGAATATAGGAGCCAAAAATCAGTAATCAATAATAACATAAAGGGTGGTCCAAAAAACATTTTTTATACATCATTCGAAAGCCCTCAAAAAAGTAGGAAGGTTCTGAAATTTCAGATCAATTGACCAACTCCTCTGCATGCTAGAGCTGTTTAAAAATGTGTGGGTCAATTTGACACCCCTCCCCCCTCAGTCTTTTTAGGGTTAAACTAGTTATTATAATTTATTTGGGTTGGTCTGACCAATTAAGAATCAGTTGAATAAAATAAAAATAAATTTAATAAATAGTTTGATATGAAATGAGAAAAATATTATTTCATATAAGATACACATATTCCATATAAGAATCATCCAGACGATTACAAACTAGTTGTAATAATGTATTATATAATAATCACATATTCTAATTTGGTCTGACCAAACAGGAATATTTTACAATCAGATTTCTATGTTGTATGAGTTTTTCATGTAATATATTCAATATCATTTGTTTCTTTGTATATATGTAGAGTGCAGGTAAATAACAATTTTGAGATTCAAATTTGGTGGACCAATCCAAGATTCATTTGACCAAATGTGAATTCCTGTTAGGTCCAACCAATTCCAGATTGGTCATTAACTTATATATATATATATATATATATGTATATCCTCAGCCACATGACATTGGGGCATATCTAAAATTAAAAAAATATTTATAAATACCTTATAATTATATATATATTATATGTATATAACATGGCTGTCACCAGGATTTTTGAAAGGGGGGTCGTTTTTTAAAAAGGGCACACCCAAGAAAATATTGTGTACCTAAGATTAGATGCACAATTTTCCACAAATGGTCTAAAGTTTGCATGTGATTAATTTCAATATACAATTTCCTTGCAAACTAACTGAAATTTTTCATGATCATAGATCAATTGCTTATACATTAAATCTTCATATTTTTTTTATTCATTTCAACATATATTTATATTCAATTAAGTGTTATAATATAGTAAGACAATTGTAACAATGTAATTATTGAATTAAAATAGTTTTATAATTCATATTATGAGCAAGTGAACCTAACCAGTTTATCAACATGGTTGATCTAAGCCAATTACGAAGTTGCCTTAGTGTTGAAAATAAATATGCTCATACTCACAATAAGTTACACTAAACGTACAAGCAATTTGAATCCATTGATATAAATTTTGATATCTCATATAATACTTAAAGTTATATCATTAACAGAATATTATTACATATCTATGCTATTGATTTAATATAATATTATAACAAGGGCCGGCATACAACTAGGGGCTCAAGAATATTCAAGGGGGAGTTCAATATTCAATATAGGGGCTCAAGCAAAATTCAGTCGCTTAACAATTAAATAAATATATTGTTAGCTGTTATATATTATTTAATAAAGTGAAAAAACAATCCATTTCATTAAAATTGAGTAGATGCAAATTGTGAGCCTGACACATTTTAATACCTACATAAATTTTGTTTACATATAATATTATCATTGAAATTTAGACCCTCACTAGTTAATAACTTATGACTTATAAACAATATCATATATAATTCTAAAAATAAATAATTATCAATGCCATCTCAAGCTATATATAAAAAGAGCATATTTTTGAAATATGGATATTAATATATGAAATCATAATTATGAGCAGTTGCATACAACAAATACAGAGTAAAATATTGAGTAAGATTTTGCTCACCTTTTTAAAGCACAACACTTGATGTAATGATTGTGAATTTATTGAATAAAATGAATACTAGCTCATTATATAATAATGAACAATTGACATATATAGACTGGGAGCCCAGACCCTTCAGCCTAATGCAATGTAGTCCCAACGATCACCCCCCTGAAGGTTTAGTACTAGTCTGAAATACCAGGAAACTGGACGTCTGCCAATATCTAGCTGGTTCCTTGGGGCTCCAGGGGTCATAGAGTGACCCCCTATCATTAGGCTAAGGTAAATTTTCAATGGTCCTAATAGGAACTAATTTAATATTATTTATAATGCTTTCCTCTATACATATATGATAGTGACAGACATTTTTTACAGTTCTTTACCCCCGACAGACACCATAGGGTGCACACGTTCCATTAGGCTAGCCTAATGAAAAATGGTTCTAACTGGAACCAACTTAAAATGATGCACTGAACCCCCCTGAATCTGAAAATAACAGACGCCATTAACTATAGGTACCCCTTATAGCTCATATCATTAAGGATAGCCAAATAGAACTGCCATATAACTGAAATCAACTCAAAAAATGCAATGAAACCCCTGAATACAAAACTAAAAGCACAACTTAGTTGGTTTCAAACCTAAGACATGTCGCATTAAAATCAAATTCCTTGCCATATATTATTCTCTCTTCCTTGAAAAAGATCTTGCTCATATGTAAAGGTTAGCAATATATGAAAGAAAAATACATAAAATGACAATTTATATGTTTATGTAGAACAAGGGATATTTATTATTAATATTAATTACAATTAATTTAAGGAAAAACCTATTTGCCAATATAGCAAAACTATTTGTGTATTTCAAATGGAATCAAAAAAGAACTAATTTAGTTTATCCCTCATTCAGTAAATGTATAGTAATCAAAACATTTACAAAGCAGCTTCTGTATTTGAAAATAAAATGTGTCAAATTGTTTTAATTCCTTTAAGATGATCAATCTGTCTCAATACTTTCATGTACATATATCGATTATAGGTATATTTACAATATCATAAAACCTATAAACATTGCAAAGTTTTAGGTAATGTACATAATTAGGTGAATTACAGAAATTTACAAAACTAATATACATTACATAAAACAACATTATAAAATTTAATCCAGATTCAAGGATATTGATAAATTGCTCTATGAAACAAGGAATAAGTTTAATTAGTATATTGTTCTTTTAGGAGTTCTATTATTGTATATTTGAAAGTGTATTTCTGTTGTGTATTTTTATATGTTGATGTGTAATGTTATATATAATTTACACATATATTATTGATTCCAATTAAGAAATTAATACAATAGATATAATATACAAAGAATGAACATACAACTAAATAAGCCAACTTTTTTAGAGTAGCCAAATCAATATATTATGGATTAAAAGAATATTTTTTTATTATGGACCACATAACGTTATATTAGGCTGATAACGTTACATAACATTGCATTAGGCTGAAGGGTCTGGGCTCCCGGTCTAATATGAGAACAATTTTTGCTTTAAGTCAGTCATGACCTAATGAAATATAGTTCACCCTCTATTATAACAATCTTCCTTGTTTTTCATATATATGGGCACATAAGGGCAATACTACTTGTACATGGCTCACAGTCAATATATAATGTCAATACAGACCAATTGTTATTATGGTAAACAGAAATAACTCAACCATAAATTATATAATTTTAGTATAAAGATAACTTATAATGATGCAAAGGGTGAATGGGGAGGTTCTGAGTTTTCTGCAGTCACACTTTCAATATAGTATAATCTAATATTGAGAAATTCAGTTGATGAAATTTAATGTACTTTATTATAATATATAGTATAAAAATTAGGCACCTTTAGGATATTAAAATAGGGTACCCTTAAGATATGAAAAGGGGCAGATATTACACAAGGGAGAGCATTTAAAACCCCTGCCCCCCTCTTCTGGCAATGGCCATGTATAAATCAGTAAATTCCTTATAATTTGTGCTCTAAAAGAAATAGAAGCATTTAATTCAAATTTATTTTATATAATATATCTAGAGGTAATAGTATACTATTCACCAATATTTTTTTACAATTTGCTCAAAATCACTAAAATTGTTGATACATCCCTAGTGATGTTGTCAATGATATATATATACTAAAATCAGCAGAAAATGTATAATAACCATTTTTTCAATTTTATTTAATTTTGAAAATCAGCAGAAAAGAATTATAATATCTTCTCTGCCAATTTCAGAACATAAACTATTGAAATCAACAAAGAAAATTGACAGAAAAAAGGTTTATTATGCTTTTTCTGCTGATTTTAGCATATTATACATATTATACAAAGAACCTACATGCACAGTGGTCATGAATGAATTCTAAAATGTTAGACTTCAAGTGGCCATTTATAAAAGTTTTTTTCTCATATAAAATTTTCTCGTATAATAACCATTTTTTCAATTTTATTTAATTTTGAAAATCAGCAGAAAAGAATTATAATATCTTCTCTGCCAATTTCAGAACATAAACTATTGAAATCAACAAAGAAAATTGACAGAAAAAAGGTTTATTATGCTTTTTCTGCTGATTTTAGCATATTATACATATTATACAAAGAACCTACATGCACAGTGGTCATGAATGAATTCTAAAATGTTAGACTTCAAGTGGCCATTTATAAAAGTTTTTTTCTCATATAAATAGATTATTATCATCACTCTCCAGAAGTCCTTTACTAGTGTGTTTAAATTTCTTCAAATCTTTAATATAATAATTGGTGAATTTTTTTCAAACTAATTAAAATGTATTTAGTTTTAATATATATATAAACTCACTCCAAATATTTTTCAGGACAACTTTCAAAGTAGTTTTCTGATACTATCTAGTTATTTCCGTGATGAAATATGGGTTATTTGATACACGTTAATTAACGTTAAATTGTCATGTATACTATAGAAAGAATCAATAGACTATATTTCATATACCAAAATTTCATACACCGGCCTCTACAGATTATTTAGAACATATTTAAAATATTGCGCCTCTAGATTTTTAAATGTAAATAAAATAAAGAAACAAGACATTTGTTCCAGAGTTTCATCGGTTTTTCAAAAGTAAAAAAGATATACGTATTAAATTGTAAACATTTCTTAATACTGCTAACATCTAAAAAGATGTTGTGAATTCCTTAATAATATCACAAAAATATTTTTCAGTAATTATTGAAAAAAAGCTGTATTATTACCGTTAATGAGCATACCTTTGCATTTTATTCAATTGTTAGGGTTTATCTTGACCGGCAAATTGACCAATATTCAATAGGAATAAACGTTCGCGGAGAAATATATCCATATCGATAATCAATGCAAAATTGATTGGGCGGAAGTTCAACATTAACTCTAAGGGGCTGTTCAAAAATGACGTCTCGTTGATTATAGGGGGGTTGATAAATCCGTGACATTAAAGCGTGGTGGAGGGGTAGAGGGTGTTTCCAAAATTGTGACGTCAAAAAACATTCCAGTAAAATCCGCATAGAGAAAGATAACTCTGTTGTATTTTCTTTACTCCATTTTTAGCTTTTTATAATTATATATATATATATATTACATTTTATTCTCGACCTATTTTTAGGCAAAACAATAGATTTTTGTCTCATACCATTTTGCTTTTTGCAGAGACTTTTTACGGCTCTGTCATCAATAAAGAGTGTTTTTTTATGATATGAGACGTTGGAATTGAAAAAATTCCAAATATGTAAATATCACACGCAGATGTATTTATTTAAACCTATTTTTCTAATAATTAAATAAATAACCTTGTGTAATTTTCAGCTTTTTATAATGAATTAACCATTATTAATAAGTATTATCTTAATTTTGTATTTTATAGTACCTACATGATTTTCTAGTAATTGCATATAATGACCCTGTATAATTAAGATTTTTGTAGGAACAGAATATTGGTTGACCTTTCAGTCGACCAATAATCGTTGTATATTATTAACTGCATGTTTTAATTATTTTAAAAAATGAATCCTGCTGAATAGATTTTTATAATAATTATTGTATGCTATACGCAGGTACACTATATGAGGCGGACCACCGCGAGACCATTTGTGTATATGTAAAAATAACGTGAATAAGTTTATTTTTTGCTACATATCCATACATATCCACACATATCCATTTATATCTATTAATACATATCCATACATATCTATACATATCCACGTTTGGATATGTGTGGATATGTATTAATGGATATGTGTGGATATGTATCACCTTTATTAATTTTTTTAATATAATATTTTTTCAAATAACTAATTTTACAATTTAAAAATAAAAAAAATTGGGGGGAGCTTAAATAAACTCCCCCCCCAGTTCCGAAGAGCCAGCTAGCTATAACTTGTTGATCTAATTAAAAGTTTTTTCTGAATTGATACTTATTGTTTGATTTTGTTTAATCAATTAAAAAGATTAATACATTTGTTTACATATTTATGCTCACTTTTAAATATACATTTTTTTAAAATGAAAAAATTTAAAGGTATATTTAGTCGCCAAAAAAATAATACAGAATCGTCTTCAGACAGTGATCGTCCAGAAAATTCTTTAGAACATATACATTCTTTAGACACGTTTCAATGTAGCTATAATATAAATGAAAAGGTGTTATCTCCTCTGCACAGAATGGCCTGGAAAGGAGAAGTGACAACTTTAAATCTTAAATCTTTTGCTAAATTATTTAATTCAATCGACTCAGAAAGCAGGTTAGTTATATAAATGTTGTACTTTACATATAATAAAGGAGCTACACTCACTAAAATTATTAATTTGTGATTTTTTGTCAGTATTATGATACCAATTGCTAATATAATAGTACAAAGTTTGATAATGTCTATTACCCTGGACAGATCAGGGTTAATTGATTTTACTCTGTAAATTGAGTATTTTAAATCCATATTCACAAATCTAATTTTTAAATTCATTTTAAAAGCATATAATTGTTTTACCGTCATTACTGAAAATAAATTTCTAACAATTGCCTTTTTAAATGGTTATCACTAGCCATCAAAAATTTCAACCTATGAATCAACACATGATACACAAGTATATCGTTCTACACTGGTTTCTTCCATGATTGTCTTAGGGATTTTTTTTTAAATCTAAGTCAAACTAATATAGATTAATCAATCACTGAATAGGTAGGTATATAAATAGACTCTTTATGACTAGGATATCTATAGGTAGGCATAGGTTAAAGTAAATTAAATAAAAATAAAAATAAATAATTTAACTTTTCAATGCAAATATTTGTGGTACACCAGTTTCCAGGGTGCCCGCAGGCATACTCACTATACACAAATGCATATAATAAGTTATTTTTATTATTCCCTTTTCAATTATTATTATTATTATTTATATTATATATACATTATATATATATATATATATATATATATATATATCCCATTATAGCAACCCAATATTATGTGCCCCTCCAGACATCTGTGTATAGTTGAAAAATCCTGCAGGTACCCTTGACAGTGTACCATGTATGTGTTAATTCATATAAAAATAAATTTTATATGTCAAAAATGATTTTTGGTTAATAATAATAAATTTTATATGTTGGAAACCATTTTATTGAATTGTATTGGGTTAATATGATAAAATAAATGGTTACATTAGCTGAAAATAATTTTTGGTATTTCAAAATGTTTTCATTTAAGAAATATATTTTTCAAAAATTTATTCTGAAATGAAATAAAATAAACTAAATAAATATAGAAAACATATTCAACCACTAGACAACAATGCCAACACTGAAATAATAAAAAGGAAAGTCTAATCTTCAATTACATTGTTGAATAGTATTTAAATTTATTTTAATAAAATTTTAATAATATTATGCTACAGTAAATAATATTTAAAAAAATTGATATAAAATATTTAATTTAAATTATTAGATATAAATATATAATTAAATATTAAAATCTGAAAATGGTTTTCGACAAATGAAATATTTTTTATATTTTAAAATTTTTGACATATACAATTTATGTTTTTAAATTAGTACATATTTAAAAAAATATACAATTCACAAATTATATCTTTATATACCTCTTTAAAATATATACATGTATATATAATTATTTTATGACTAAAAATAATTTAATAATAGCATAATAAAAGTATATATTTATTAAAATTATAAAATCATATTAAAAAATAAATTATAATTTATATAGTATGTAATCTAAGTAGTTGAGATAAAAAAACTTTTTAATTAAGTTTCAAACCATTAAAATGACTAAACACAATTATAATAATTAGTTTTAATAATAAATCATACAATTCAATTAAAAAAATATTTTATTAATTATGAAATAAATAACTTATATAAAAATATATATTTAAATAAAATTATATTGAAACATAAAGCATATACATCATATAAATATATTTTATAGGTTTAAACATTCTTAAAATAACAAAATATATTTAAATTATTATAAAACACATACCTATTTTATGATAATATTTTATGAATCTTTAAAAAATTAAATATATATTTAGGGAAATATATATATATATTTGATAAATCAATCAAATATATATTCTATCTTGTAATAAAGGCATCTTTTATTCATGCATTAAATTTGCTTTATAATTCATCAAATGTATGGAATATATATAATAAATGTATAGAATGCAATCTAAACTATCATAAAGAGGTACCATAATTTTCTCTGCTATTTGAATTAAAAGTATATCTATAAATTAAATATTCATTAAAACATAATGAATTGTGTCAAAACTAATTTTGATATATGGTAAAAGATCATGAAAAGTCAGTCCAATGATATTTGCGAAATTTTAGAATTAGTGCCAAAATTTTTCTTTAATTGAAGTAGATAAAAGTACAATCGAATTCTCCATCTGTTATTAGTATTAATAGCCATTAGATTTATTGAAATCCATTACTGTATGGCTGAAAATCAATAAGTGTCCATAAGGTATTGATAACTATTTTTAATGAAGTTTTCAATAGTAAAATCAAATTCTCCATATGTAACATAGTACTATTCACAATTAAAATAATGAAAACTGTTTTGGTAAAAATCAAAGTATTTGTAAAAATCGATGGTTGCCAATCAGGTATCAATAACTATAACTAATCAAGTTTTTATTTGTAAAAACGAATTCTCCATATGTAATATAATAACATTTGTCATAATTTTTTTTTTAATTTGTTAATGCCTTGATGAAAATGAAAGTATTGGTAAAAATTAGTAAGTGTGCATAAGGTATTGATAACTGAACTTAATCATGTTTTTAAGAATAAAATCAAATTCTCCATTAGCCACTATTAGACACTAAAATTATTGAAATCACTTACTGTTTTGATATAAATCAAAGTATTGATAAAAATCAATAAGTGTTTGATAAGTATCGATAACTATAATTAATCAAGTTTTTAAAAGAAAAATCGAATTTTCCATATGCAATATAGTACTATTCGCTCTTAAATTATTAAAATCCGATTCTGTATGACTGAAATCAAAGTATTCAATTACTGCATCGCAATTAACTACACTATACAAATTTTAATTCACCGCCAACAATTTTTAATTCCTAGGAAATTTGATCACTCATTGGAGAGAAGAAAAAAGTTTCATTATTTCCAATAGCATTCAACAAGTGTCAATGAGCCAGATGTTGTCAAGTCTAATTTTAGAACCCCAAAATGTTGGGATTCATTAATTTAAAAGTGTTAATTAATGCCTTTCCCGTGCTTTTATCTTTTAAATCCGATTTAATTTTGCATTGGAACCAAATATTTGTTTGAACAGAGGATCCTTTGTTGAGGTAGACCTCCACTTTCCCTATTACTAATTATATTATATCGCATACATTATTGAAAAAATGTGCATAACTAATGACTGACATTTTCACTGAATTTTTTATTAATAATTTTCATTCCAAATTAATATTTTTTTTATGTTGAACTACATTCATATCGATAATTTGCTTTAATATTATTTATTTGTTTATTAAGGTACAAAATGTTTTTGCTAATCTGCAAACATTTTTAATAAGACATAAACAGAATTAAATTTTCTGTTACTCTGATAATCAATCAATCAATACTGTCTAGATTTATTATATTTATTATTAATGTGTATAATATCTTTGTATTAATTAATGTATCTTTCAAATGTCTAAAATTCTTGAAATATATTTGTGGACACATATTATTAAATAATTCTAAAATCTCATATCTGAAATATTTTATATAATGATAATAGAACAAGTGCTTATACAACTTGGCTTCATAAGAATACACTTTTTGCACAGAACCGCCCTTCATCTCGCAAGTTGTCGGGGTAATCATGGCTTCATAGAGATGATGCTTTCAACAGACGTTGCAGCAGGGCAAGTCCAGATTGATCCCATAGATTCCGCTTACTACACCCCACTGATGCGAGCAGCTGAAAATGGTCATGTGCGGTGCATCGAGTTGCTGTTGAAGGCTGGAGCTGATCCCACTTTCCAGAACACAGAGGGGAATGCGGCCGCTCATATAGCTACAATGAAAGGCTATACTGAAGTCTTATTAGCTTTTAATAAATGTAGTGTTGTGATCAACAATAAAAACAGAGTTAGTTTGAATGGTTACCGCGTTTCTGTAACCAATTCGATAATCATTAAATCGTTTTATTATTTGTTTTATCATCATTATACGTTTGGAATGTGATCTCCAATTTTGTAAACATTGCAGAGTGGAGAAGCTCCAATTCACATCGCTGTTAAGTCCGGAAATATCGATTTCGTGAAACTGGTCATTTCCAAATGTAATCTTAATGTCAACTCTTTGGATTCAAAAGGAAGGTAAATACTCTAAATTAATTCTTATTATAAATGTGGCAGATAAGCTCTATACCAATACACCAAATTCTATGAGTCATCTAATCTTTCATTAAGATGAAGAAAGACTTTGTGTACTTTACTTCAATTAGTCCAGCGGATAATTGCCATTTTTAGCTAGAATCGTGCAAATGATTATGAAAGCTTCATATTTGGTACACTTGCTCTCCAAGTGATACTAATCCAATCTGCCCGAAAAATTCAAAAAATCGAAATGGCTGCTCTTAATTCACGAAAATTTAATATGGCCGCCATTTTACTAATAAAATTGCAAATAATTCGAAAACGACAAATATTTTCCTTACAAATATGCATTTATAAAATGTATTTATAAAATGACTTCACATATTATTACTTCTCAATTCACAGTTTCAGCTCAATCGGGGAAATAATTAATCTTACAGATACTGTCCAAATTGCAAAAAATTTGCAAAAATGAAAAAAATTATAGTTTATGTCAAATCTTTTGAAAACGACAAATATTTTCTATGCCAATATGCATTTATAAAAGATGCATAACATCATTTTATATTATATAAAATGATATAATATATAATATAGTATGTGTAAGTTTCAGCTCGATCGATACTTTACAGACAAATCTATACTTGTATCACTTGAAGAGCAAGTTTTCCAAATTTGAGGCCTTAATTTATCAAAGATATGGATTGAAAGCAGCCAAGCCATATCTATGGTTTTTATCATCATTTGCAAGATTTCTCTGCAATCTGCCTAGAGCAACCATTGATATAGATATACTTTCTATATTTTCTAGATACATCATCTATTTGTAGAGAGGGAATACCATATTTATCGATTTCTATGGACTGGCAGGCAAAAAAAACTTCAGTTTTATTGTTTTATATGTTAATGCAGTGATCAAAGGGGACGGAGGAGCATTTGGGTTGACAGAAGACCCAACACTTCGCAGGTGAACCCATTTTAAGAAGAATCAGCTGACCTGTTCGTGTTAGACACGAAGAACATTTCAGACTTAACTGGAGTTGAAATGGTAGCAACACACCACTGACCTGGAAAACAGCAACAAATACAAACAAGAGCGAGCTTATGAAATTTATGAATAAAAAGTCTTGAAAGACGACAGTCTTTTATTCTCAAGACTGTTCATCTCGTGCCAGGAAAGGCAGTGTCCCTTGCAAGAATTCTTTAAGCACGAGAATCAGTCATACCCTGCATCTCTCAGTGACGTCAGGAAGCTTCATACGTGTCAGAAGTCACAATTCCTTCGTGACGACAGCAACAAGACTGAGCTGTTTCACTTCCTTACGAAAAGTTATCTGAAGCGCAGACACTAGCACAGTCATCGTCACAAAAGGAGTAAATGTCATTAGCAACACAAGTCTCAAGATGCTGTATCACCATGTTCTTATGAAAAAGTTGACGATAAAATAATTATACATGCCATGGATGCAACGCCTAATGGGAACAAGGTCTGAAAAAATGTGGATTGCCTTTGACCAAGGAAACCAAGATGCGATGGATTCCAGTCCATGAGGTAGTAGCTGCAATTGGGCTTGAAAAAGCTAGATGGATTTCATGCTTTCACTGGATGTGACGTCGTGACTGCCTTTTGTGGAAAAGGTAAGAAATCTGCAAGGCCGACATGGAATGTATTCATTGATGTTTCCGAGACATTCACTAATCTTAGTCAGCATCCAACTTTGATTCGTGATCTTGACCTGCAGATGCTGGAGAGATTCGTTGCCCTCATGTACGACAGATCAAGCGCAGCCACTGTTGTGGACGAAGCAAGGCTATATCTATTTGCTTGCAAGCAAAGGTCGTACAAATCGATTCCACCAACACAGGCAGCTCTCAGAGAACATGCAAAGCGGGCGGCCTATCAGGCTGGCATCATCTGAGGTCAGCCAACCATCTCCAATCCAAACACGAGTAGTCCCGCCGAATGGGGTTAGACACAGAATGGAGAAATGTGGAAGATTTGTTGGACAACACTGCTCCTATTGCAGTGATTATAGATTACGTCATGTTGTCTGATGATATTAAAACTTCGGATCTAGACGAATTTGTTGTAGAAAGTAGGCATAGAAAATATTTGATATACATGCGATTTTTTGTCTATTTTGGCCAATTTTTGGGGCATTTAGTCAGTTTTTGAATCTGTAAAATTGATTAATTGTCCGATCGAGCTGAAACTTACACATAATATGTAAAATTATGCTATGTATATTTTATAATTGCATATTTGTAAGGAAATTATTTGTCGTTATCAAATTATTTGCAATTATATTATTAAAATGGCGGCCATTTTGAATTTTCGTGAAATGAGAGCTGCCTTATTGAATTTTTTGATTGGTATCACTTGGAGAGCAAGTGTGTCAAATGTGATGCTTTTATCATCATTTGCACGATTTCTCTGCTATTTCTCAAACTAAATCATCGGATTATCTAATAGATGCCCTCTTCTTTCAAATCGTAACATTCATATTTAAATAATTATGACTTTATGAGAGTACTTTCATTTTTAAATTTTAGATCGCCTCTTATTTTGGCTTGTAAAGCTGGCGACGAGAAAATGGTGATGCTGCTACTAGAAGAAAATGCACAAACACAATACAAAGATTCTAATGGTAATATGATAGAGATATAACTGCACAATATGATAGAGATATAACTGCACAATATGATAGAGATATAACTGCACAATATGATAGAGATACAACTGCACAATATGATAGAGATACAACTGCACAATATGATAGATAAATAATTTCTCCAAATAATGTATGATAGCTACTTTTTCTAAGTATTGTAATAGTATTGATCGTATAGCTTTGAATTAGTATATTGAAAGTATAGCTTTGAATTAGTATATTGAAAGTATAGCTTTGAATTAGTATATTGATCGAATAGCTTTAAATTAGTATATTGATCGTATAACTTTAAATTAGTATATTGATCGAATAACTTTGAATTAGTATATTGAAAGTATAGCTTTGAATTAGTATATTGATCGAATAGCTTTAAATTAGTATATTGA
>JAUZNC010053879.1:0-14755 GCA_034780395.1 Vannuccia rotundouncinata | reverse complement strand
ACTCCACACAACACAACACAACCATTCTAAACTCCACACAACACAACACAACCATTCTAAACTCCACACAACACAACCATTCTAAACTCCACAAATTACAACAATTTTAAATACCTCAAGTAGAAGTACTTACTGTGAAGGCTGCTCTTCCAAACCTGACCACACCCAACCACTTGATATCGCTGAACTCACATGCGCCATACAGACCGAGCAATCCAGCTCCTGAACCTCCGATTAGCCATCGAGTAACACGCCAAGCACCGACCTTTAAATAATTGAAATTAAGAAGGAGCAGCACAATTATTATCTTTTAAAATTAATAATTTTTTAGGTCAAGGCAATTAGCATTCAATATGGATTCATATTCAGTCTACTCCGGCTATACCAGAATTTTGGCAATACCGGACTTTTCTTCCTATTCTTTGTACTATGAACTTAATATTGTATAAACCGGAGTCACCTAAATACACTGATTTACTATGTATTTCCAATTGTTTCATTCCAAAAATTTCATATAAAATAATTTATATTAGAGAAAATTAGTTGATGAAGAGTAGATAATAATATGTACCTAGCTATTTGCTTGTGGTTAAGTAAACAAAGATGACATTATTAATGATTTTAAGTAGATAATATATTATAGAATTTAAAATGGACATTTTTTGGTTGTCCGGAGTATAATTACTAAATGATTGTTAAAACTGACAAAACATGACGTGATTTAAACTTTTAAAATAATCTAAAACATCCGAGAGGTAGATTGCTGCTAGTACAAAATTTCTAAAAAAAACGAAAATTTTGGAAATCTGTGGAAAAAGGAAAATCAGGCTTCAGATGCATCTTTCAGTTGCAGTCTCTAAAAAACCGGATAAAACCTGTCATTTAGGAGCCCTGCATATGAGCCAACGTAAAAAAAACCCGTTAATATTTTTTTTAATGTATTCTGGTTATAGTTTTAAATAATTCAAATTATACATAAATTCATACATATCTATCAAATGGCATTAGGTTTTGTCAACCATGACTTTATAATGTGCTGATAAAAAACACATTTTCTCTTTTGCATCATTAAACTACCTACTTCTAACAAATAAATGTTACAAAAATTAAATTTTCAAATAATATTATAGATAGGACTGCTAACTGATTAATACAAGAAATAAATCAATTAAATGGTTAATGTGTGGTGTTTATTAGATAGAATAGTTTTAACATCACAGCTTTATTTTGGTCAGGTTAAAATTATTACTTAAACGAACAATTAAATTAATAAAATACAGTCTGCCTAAAATATAAAAGTACTATAGTTCGATTCTATACTAATTAATCAATGTTGCAGCCGTTTTTACACAAAATAAATAAACAAAAGTAATTAAAAATAACTGAAAAAATATTTTTTAAAAGTTATCAACTACATCAAACAAACAGGAAGGGTATCTCACATATTTCGAAAACAATCAAAAAGAAAAAAACAAGATTTGTTTATTAAAAATAAAAAAGTATATTAACTAAGTATACTAGAGAGTGTACTAAGCATTAGAAAGACAATATAATGGATAACAGTGATCTTCGACAGTCGATGCTGTTTGTGACTAGGTACGTACATCAATTAAATAATCAATAAATAGTTAGCAAATGTGTCTACCAATCAAATAGGAGTAACCTTAACAGTATTAATATAATAATGAATAATAATACGACTGTAATTATTTGATTGATATAACAAAGCACTTTATTGTGTTAATAAAATATGATACGCAGTAATTTATCATGATTAATATGTTTTAAGATTTTATTGTTGCATTTGCCATACTCTGCTTATAAAAAGAATTTTTGTTGACAACATTTCGTTCAATCATCGCATAGCCACTGCTTTACAAAACACATTCCGATACAATTTTTAAAGATGTGTTATAGAATGAAAGATGTTTTCGAGATCAGTCACATTAGTTATAGCAATATAAATGGGTAGTTGGTTATTTGAAAGCACAGACCATTATTATCAATACATTGTAGATAAACAGTTAGATTAGAATGAGGCGCAACTTAAGAATGATCTGCTTGAAAAGAGGAATAATTAAAATAGCAATACTTTAAGAGAAATATGTTACTGATACTACTGGTTCGTACACACTATTTACTAAATTCGTTTATTTATTATCTACTACTATTATTATTCTAAAAGTAGTCTAACTTTTTGTTATTGATTTTCATGAGTATTTTAGATCAACGCATCAAATTGATTGGACAAAAATTGTTTATTTGAAATATATTTTTCATTGAATTTTTAACTTTTTTGTTAAGATTTCAATGTGTCCTTTTGATTTATATCATAGTTTTGTGATAACACGGAACAATAGTGAATTCTTAGAAAAAGCATATCTTGTCATATTAAAATATAAAGTCAATATATATTATTGAGAAAACTCCCATAAGAAAGAAGATAGCAAATAGTGCGTCTAAAAGATTAACGGTAATATTAATAATCTAAGTTAGGAATGGGGTCAGAACAAGAATTTGGAAGAAGTGGGAATGGAATGATCGAGAACAACAAACTAATTCGAAACAAGTAAAGCTGGAGTCACTATTTTGTAATTGCTGAGAATTTTGTAATCCTTCGAATATTTACAAAATCAATTATTTTATATTTAAGGAAAGAGTAGTAGACATCCTTCGGAAGTAGACATAAAGAATTAAGTTAATATACAGTGCGTGGGATTGACAATAATGAATACGTCAAGCGGAGCCGCGAGGAAAATGCAGGAATAACCACCTATTTCATTTAATAAAGGCGGCAACTATAGAACTAACCACAGAAAGCAGAAATGCGGTGCTACTTGGAGCCGAACGACTGAAGATTTAGTTTCTCATTGAGTGTCTCAAAGATGGCATAACTGATACTGACGGCTGGTAACACTTTGAGGAGGTTGGGTCGAAGCCCGCGGTAGAACCCGGGGGGGCCCTCGTCTCGAAGAATCGTGCGGAAGAGTCCAAAAAAGGAGTTGTGCTCGGGGACTTGAAAGGAGCTTTTTGACTGGAGTTTGGTGCGAATAATGGTGACCGGATAGGTGACTAGAATGCCACACATGGAGGAGAAGGATGCGGCCAGGGGGATCACATAGATGGGAGGATGGCTGCTGGGAAAGGACTCTGGCTGGAAGTGTTCCATGTAGAAGTACTTGCAGGTCTGTTGGGGGGGGGGGAGGGCAGGAATTAGGGGACGAGGAAGCTTGATAAGGGGAAGGTTACTCACCTCATAGAGAGCCAACTCGATACCAGCGTAAGGCAATATGCCACACAGGTTGGGCCAGTATCCTCTGAAGAAAGTCTTAACACCGCCCTCGGCATACATCTTCACTGCGCAATCGCTTATTGATCGGTATTGACCGGTTTTACGTAGACACATTCGAGTTTTGATTACCTGAACAAGAAGCGGGTCGTTCAAACACAACTCAATTAAATAAACTACCAACTGTCAGCTAGGACCTTCAACACTCACCTCTAATGGATAGATAAATGTTTGAGCGGTTGATCCAGCCATAGAGCCGGCGACAAATTTGTTGAGCAATGGGGATCTGTCCAACACTCCCCCAGGTGTCCTCCATTGACTCAATAGATTTTTGTACCGCTCGTAAGTGAAGTATTTAATAGCTTGTTCAGGAGCGATCTTGATACAATTTACCACATTACCGCGCCACATTGACCGTACACCGCCCTCAGCGATCATGTAACGAAAGCCTGTTTCGAAAATAAATACATTTATATTTAGATGAGCTCTTATTGTTTTTAGGTTCATAAAATTGTTATCTTTCATTTTTATCAATAAAAAACGCTAACGCTTTACATTGGAAGCATTTTATAAAAATTTATAAATTTTACTTTACTGAAAAACATTTAACTTTAAATTGACACAATTACAAATATTAAATTAGTAATACTATATTATTTATATAAATAACAAGTAGTATATAAATTATTATAATAATTTTAACAAAAAATCTACGCTATTTTAATGAGTTTCTTTTACGTACACTGCATAATTCCTGAATCTCTGTGTTTGTACCCAAACACCTGCATCATGACCTTGATTCGATCCAATGGAGCTGTGGATGTCCTGGACACAGTACCCGCCAGACCACCTGATAAGAGTGTGAAGAGGTACCTCCTCGACTGAACCTCTTCAGGGGAAAAATCTTCTGGAATCACTCCCTCCTCACCAGTGTCAATGAACTAGAACGTGAGAAAATTTGTGACAATGTTGAAAACAAAAATGCGATTTTGGACTTTATTTTTTCGAATTAATATTTTAATGATTAAATAAACATTTCAACTAATTAATGAACAGAAAAAAGTACAATGATAATCCGTGAAACTTATTTTGTAAAGGGTCATATTATTATTGAAATATACTGAAATTCAATAGGTTATAAAAATCTAAGATAAAAAATATATATCAATTGTTTTTTTTAAATAATATTGCAGATGACCATTTTGGGACAATTATATAATATTTTTAAATAAATGAAACGAAGGGTAACAATGGTTAATAATGGTTAATACTTTCATTAATACTTTCCTAATCTTAACAATATAATATCTATAAACAAAAAAATTACAGACATCAACATTTTGACTCAAAATTATCATCCCTGAATAAATCAAAATTTTTGATATTTATTTAAAATCTCCTAAATAACAATTTTTAACTAAATTCAAAATCAATATTCAATACTATTAGACAATTACATTATAGTGTATTAATGCCGTTGTATTAATGCAATTGTATAAATGATCTTATAAATGGACTTAACAAAGTAGTTCAAAGTGATAGTCACTGCGTGAACTTTAGAATGTTCTCGAAGAGTAGCGATCTTGGGGTACTTTACAACTGTGTGATAATACAATTAATACAACATTTAATAAGTGCAGTTATAGTCAGAATCAGAGTCATTGAAAATGTGAATCAGTAGACACATAATAAAATAGACGAAAAGCAGTCGTTGTGAATCAAAGTTAGTAGGGGATACTGATAGTTCTTAATGGAGGGAATTAACTTAACAGAAGTCAATAATGTTTCAAATAAAACTGAAACTTGAGCTGTCCAATAAACATTTTAATACCAACCATTAAATTGTTACATCCGATACTCTAGAAATTGCGAAAACAAAATGTATGTATCAAACATTATTACACCGTAAATGGTGTAATTCTAAACTGAAACATTATTGAATTGGGTTTTCCAATCTTTCGGTTATATATTTTATAATCACAATGGTAACCATCTAACATTTGTGAATCTAGAGAAATAAAATATAATATACGTTGAACACTAATTGAAGCAGAACTTACAATTTTTAGCTGTAAGGAAGATTTTCAGTGAACACAAAATGTTTTAAATTATAACAATACAGATAAAATCAAGTTTTTCTAAAAGTTATAAAAAGAATAATGATAATTACATATAAATAAAGAATTGTATAAAAGCCGGCCATAAGTTCTTTTATAATCTTATATGTGACAGTATTATAATCCAATCGTATAAAAATTGTTTTATAAAATACAAGCTATGTATAACAATGATATCTCGTCATATGAGTAATTAGCAAAGTGGTGAGTGTAAGTGTAACAGTCAGTTTAAATGAGGTCACTTTAAATGAGCAACACCATTTCAATTCAATCTATCAATCATTAACTACTATGACGATATTTATAAGTTGTATGCCAATATGAACAAATATTAAAGTAGATTATAAATAACATATCTGAGCATGTAATAATGTCGTCAGCAAAGTTTTTGCGAAATAATGATAAAATCTCTCTTAATTCTGAGTGATTCTCAGGCTTTTCTCTTGTTTTAATTGGTATATTATAAAAGATAATAACTAAGAATACACTGAAGTAAAGAAAGTGTGGATTTTGGCATGAATACACACGAAAGTACAATTAGTAAGCAATTACTTCATCTTAAAATTAGGAATGAGAAAAAAGCTATTCCATTTTTTATAATAAATGATAATGCATTCTAAAGTTATAGAAGACTGATTCGCACAGTATTAATTAACATTTTACAATTGAACCGTTACAACCGTTACACTAACAAAGGTCAGACGTAGCTGGTTCGTGTCGAACTACAGTCCACACAACTGTTTATATAATATTATATAATCCATTTCTGATTGATTTAGAATCGATGACAAATTAATAACTCGCCAATGAGTACCTAACCTTGTGAAGGAGGCAAGCGAAGGTCTACTTACCGCATTGTGGTGCCAATAACTGACAATATCGGAGAGGTCGCCAGTTGGATGGAAGAGAAGAAACTCGCGCCACTCATGAAAATCGATTCGTAGGTTGCCCTCGATGTCCACACTGAAGTTAGAGAGGAGAAACGGCTAACAGTCTGGGTTAGAAGATACAAACAGTAATCGATAGCATTTATTAGAATGGTAAAGCTTTCGTCGCACAGAGCACACAAGATAGCAATATAAAATCCACTGTAGTGAAGGGCAAAAGTCGAGAAGGTGACAAACGAAGAATAAAAATAGAATTATAGTCTAGACCATTATATACAGGGAAATGTCTAGACAAACTACACTTACAAAAGACAATTAAAATAATTAGGTTACTCATTTCATAGAAGGAGGGTAAATAAATAATATTAGAACCAGTACAGTGCATATTTTGAAATGAAGAATATCATTGAACAAATTAATATTATCAAGAGAATACAATTAAGCTAAGACGAGTGAGTGCGTATCAACAAATAATTTTTTAAACAAATTATTTAAATCGTTATATTAATCAATATTGAGAAAATAAATTAATTCTTCTTTAAAAAGTATTCAAGTATTTTTTAAATGCTTCCTGTTTCACAAAAATGGCTAATTTAGTCATATGAATGTACGAAAGTGAAGCCATGCAAAAGAGCTGTTTTCCTATTCTTGTACCTACAAGCTCTAATTATCCCTTTTAAATAACACAAAATTACATAATCTGATAATTCGCTATTCTCTACACGTCCACAAAGTTTTCCAATAAGATTCAATTTCACATTCACCTCATAAAAATGTGTAAATGAGTATACGGTAAAAATTCTAGTAAGTTGACAGAATTAAATCAACATCTCTCTACTAACCGTTTTAACAGTCTCTGAGCTTCCCTTTTGTCTATAGGGAGTCCCAATAAGCGAAAAGATTCCTGCACATCCTTTGCGTCAATGTGACCTAAAAGATATTTTCATTTAAACTATTTAAATATAAAATAAGAAATATTTCGTGCCCGATTACCTTTTGAAGTTTTATCCATCTCATTGAAGGCAATGTAGAGTTTCTTGTCATGTTCAATTACATAGAGAATAAATTCATTAAAATCTAAAAGTCCATCTTTATCAAGATCTGAGCGATGCAGAAAATCCTAGAATAAAAAAGGTTTTTAAGATAGAAAACAGTTTTACAACTGCATTACATAATTCTGAACCAATAATGCTACAAATAATTCTGCTGTACTGTTACATGTTGCATATCCAAATAATCGTATAACATTTTTCTGCAATAATAGTTTGTGAAATGTCTCAATATATTTTTGCAACTGATAAACATATTTTCAATGTATGCAAACATGGGTACGATTTATGAAGAAAAAAATAAATAAACTCATTTGAAGGGATTTTTATTAAACACAGACTTGAGCCCTTATGTTGAAATTTTATAATAGGTCCCCCTATAACTTATACTAATAAAAACCTTTTAAGTCAAGAACCAACTCTTCAGTTCTGAAGATTATATGAACGGACAACTGTAATTAAACAAGTGAGCCAGAGAATGTTATCCTTAATGGGCAAAGTACCCAAAAATATATAAAGTAGATAACAAAATTAATAAAAATAAATAACTGGAGAAATGATATAAAATGTTCAGCTCTATAGACAGCTTTATTTACCACCCTTTACACATTAAACATTTTTTAACCATTTAGCAGTTGTAAAAAACAATTCAAACACTTTTTAAAATACATATCTTTCAATAATTTTTTAGGAATAGGATTTATGAATTAATGTAATCATTAATAAATATACTGAACTTTCTATTATACCATAATTTCATCTTCTTGTATTCATTTAAAAATTAACTAGACTAGGGTTCCCACACTTTTTATAATTTGAAATTCAAAAGATTTTTAAGGGATGTTCAAGGATGAATTAAAAAAAAATGATTATGATGAACTTTTTAATATATGTATATTATAATATTGTTAAATAAATGTAAGTATGATTTTTGGAATGATAACACTGAAGTATCTTTTAAAAATTGACATAAAAGAAGATTCAAGAGATACATTTTTGTAAAATTCAATGGGTTCTTAATTGAAGTGTTCTCAAGAGAAAATGGGGACCTTTCTAGACATTTTTTTAATTAAATAATTGATGTCAGTATTATTTATATTGCTTAACCTAATATACATTATATTCTGATTACTGATTATAAAAAGACACAATATTCCATTCTAGTTTTTTTCTGTGGCAATTGCATGCCCAATATTTTAGCTATTTCTTATGTCTATATGTAAAATTGGGCACTGTATACCCAAGATCTTGGCAATAATTGTCATTGAAATAAATTCAGGATATTGGTGGGAATTACACTATTAGCTCATATTGAGTAAATAGACTTATTCTTATAGTATAATCAGTGCAAACGGCTCCCTTATAATCATATAACTAAATAGCAATATAAATTAGTCTAGGCATAAATATAAACACAAAATTTAACCTTTTTAGTCTTATGGGACAGAAAAGTTAACTCACAGTTAACTCAAAGTAAACTATGTAAAATCAAATGTGTTAGTACTTTTATTGTGTCATTATTGCTTAATTATTTTTATATCATTTATAATAGTATCTGATATGGTGTGACATTTCAATTAGTCTCCTACACTGAATTATATATGTGTACTCTATTTGACATAAACATCAATATAATTCAATGTTTTGCATGTTTATCAGTTATATGAGATTATATATTTACTGTATTTCATAGGTTATTCCTCAGAATTTGTATAACTAGGTATATTATTATAGGTAAAATTGTATTATAAAAAAATTAAAATATCCCTATGATTAAAAAAATCCTTTATTATATACCTACATACTTGGATATGATGATATATGTTTGCAATTTAATTGGAATTTGTATTCTCATTGTCTGCTAAATAGACAATTTTATTAACAATAATAAATTTGTAGTAAAGATCTTATATAATATAATATAATAATATAAATATTTTATCTATATATATATATTTGTATTAGAGAAATCTAAATTGAAATAAAGATGTAGTACAGATGTAGGTATGACTCAAATTTACCTAATCTCTATATATAAAATATTTTTTATTTGAATATATTGTGCAACTAATCTTAATAACAGCTGCATTTCTAGCAGTGTTGTGTTTACATAATTCTGATTGTCAATTTATCAGTATCAATTTCATCAGCAGCACGATAGGAAAATGAAACATTTTCAGACCTATTATCAGGGATAAGATTGCGGTTTAGTCAAATTCGTGGAAAAAAATATCTAGAAGACTTAATTATTAAGCAAGAGTATGGCTATGTGGTTAGTGTAGCCTATAAAATCATCACCACTGCAATGAGATTTTTTTAGGTTTAAGACCTAGAATGCATCTAAGGGCATAAAGAATCCTCAAATATTGATCTGAAGATTTACAAAATTAGTCGTTTTTGACAGTGCAATTTATGTTTTTAAGGTAATTTGGTACAAGGCTCATGTGGATGAAGAAAGATTACAAAATATAACTGTAAATGTATATCTAGTTATAATAATTTTGAAGAATATCTTAAGGTAATGAATGTGTTTATTCTTCTTGACCAATCAAATTTTATACCTTATTTACTACTTATTCTATACTACTTATATACTACTTATTCAGTTTTAGTACCTATTCCAGATTTTTAATACTTATCCAGCAGTCAGTGTAAATGATTTAATAAGCATTTAAATAAAAACTATTTTTAGAAATTCTTTAATATATATATGGTATGTGGATATTGCAGTTTGTGACACTTTTTTCCTGTTTAATATAAACATTGTGATGCCCATTGGGAAAAGGTCACACCCAATAAAATATACATATTTAATAATGTAAACTAATTTAAAATTTTAAAATTATATGATTATAAATGAGCCATTTAAGATGTATTAAACCTTTTCTGCCAATTTCTCTACTGATTTTGAATTTTATTTAATATACAATTTGTTCCTAAAAATAATGTATGCATATATAAACAAATTTATAATATAAAATAATGTTATAAATATATACAGGGTGGCCCAGAAGTAGTCGGCCCAATGTTAAATTGGTAAATTGAGTAGGGTTAGTAAGATGAAAATTAGATTATAATTAGTATATTTACAATAATTATTGCAACAGTTAGATGATAATTAGGTTACAATTAATTACAATAATTATTGCAGCAGTCCAGTATTATTGCAAGTGTTCGAAGTGTCCACCATCTGCATTTAAACCATTATGATATCGAGAAATTAGGCTGTAAGCAACTTTGAGACACATTTCTGGCGTAATTATTACCCAATTCTGCTCTAAAAATTTATTTTAAATGCTTGATGTCCCTTCGTCTTCCATGGAGGAATACCGTGTCTTTCAACACACCCCAGAGAAAGAAATAAGGTGGTGTGAGGTCCGGTGACCTCGGTGATCCATGTCTACCCATCCAGCATCCAGGAAAACGTTTATCAAGCCATGCTCTAACATTCTGACCTGTCTTGCTAGGAAGATTAAGTCATTGGAGTCAGGACGTTAGGAAATGATTGGCCGTGTCGAATTTACTGTGTCATCAAAAAAGAATGGCCCGATAAGCTCATCATTTATTAGTACTCCCCAAACTGTGACACCGGGAGTGTTGACCTCTGGTAAAAATTTTGTGTGGTAGTTCATGGGAACTATAAATGGCATTAAGATTAATGCGGCCGTTCAGTTTGAACATCGCTTCATCTGACCAAAGCTCTTTGTCCACGAGGTAAGGGTCAACGTTGTGGAAGGCAATGACATTTTCACAAAATTGAGATCTGCGATTCAGATCGTCCTGATTTAAGGCATGGAGAAGATGAGGGCGGTATGGTTTTAGATCAATTTCTAAAATTATTCTCTGCAGAGAACTTCTTGAAATGTTGAGTTCTGCTGAAGCTCGCAATTCTGCTCTGTCTGCTGCTGCTACAAATCGGCAAAGCTTATCATCTTACTATTTGCCAATTTAATGTGGGGCTGACTACTTCTGGGCCACCCTGTATATATATACCAAAATTGGCAGAAAATGTATAATATAACTTTTCTGCCAATTTTGAATTGTATAGAATAATTATATATTAAATAAAATTGGTAGAAAATCTATAATAAACCTTTTGTGCCGATTTAAGTATATATATATATATTTATTATATAAAATTCAAAATCGGCAGAGAAATCAGCAGAAAAGGTTCATTATACATTTTCTGCCGATTTTAGTATTTATATATTTTCATAACATTATTTTATATAATAAATTTATTTATATATGCATACATTATTTTTGGGAACAAATTTTATATTATAAATAAATTCAAAATAAGCAAAGAAATCTACAGAGAAATCAACAGAAAAGTTTTCATACATTATTTAAGTGATAATTATAATTTAAGCTAAAGTAAGTGAACAGTTTGAAGTGATTATGCTTCAAGAATATTAAAAGCAAAGTAAAATATTACTTGGGAACTTTGCAGTGATTCAAAATGGTTTGCATATTTTTATAAGAGGTATGTTATTTACTCTAGTAATTACTGCATAAAGTTGCCTGACTAGTTCAGTAAGGGTCTATAGCCAAATTCTGAATTTAGGCTGTTATAAAAAACAGCTTTTTTTGGGTAGACATATTTTTTAAAGGTGTTATATTTATAAATACTATGGTTTACATAATTACCAAAAATTATTAAACTTTATTTAATTTTAGTAATATATGTGTATAAAAAAGTATTAATTTAAAACATAAAGTAAAATATATCTTTGAAAGAATACCTATATGTTTACAAGAATTTCTAAAATTATAAATTTGTTAAACAATAATAGCAAAAGTTACCTGGGCTACTTTATCTAACGAGCCTTTCCCCATTGCAACATTCTTACAACGAAGAGCTGTAACCAAATCATTTAAACAGATTTTCCCATCATTATTTCGGTCTAATTCATGGAAGAGTTGTTCTATTCGAATCTCATCTGCTGGTGACAAAGTTGTATGTTTTAAATTTGTTGTATCCATTATTAATCAATTATTTCCCATTAACAAATTTCTTAACAAAATATCTGTACATAGAAATGCCGTTAATTAAAATTTGATGAATGCGTGTTAAACATCTAACTCTTATCTTCAACAAATAAATACTATATTTTCAGCGGATTTCTGAGGGTTAACTGAACATCTGTATTCGCGGATAATATTTAACTAATATTATTCCCGCTAATTGGTTTCTAAAATCATTGGTAATTTCAAATTTCATACAATTTTTGAAATACTGTTATTTAAAACCAAAGTATTATAATTTTGTAAAATCAAACAAAAGATATTATATAATTAAAAATTAGGTCTAAAAATGTAGTATATACAGTATGTCCCATAAGTTAAAACGACTTTTTATAAAAGTTTAATAATTATCTGTATTGTTATATTTGAAATTTTAATTTAAATCGATGAATTAATCGAAATAATTTTATGTTGCAGCTACTCAAAACAGTATTTATCAAAATATCTTTTGATAACAGTCAATATACAATTGAGTACAGAATTCTTGGAGCAGCATGGTTTTTTAAAGTGATGAAAGTATAATTGATGTGCGTAAATGTAAAGGTCAAATTGCGTGACAGATACGCATTGAACCACCTGATGCGAGATTCATAAAAGCATGGGCTGATTTAAGCTTTTTACCTCTGGTTCCATACTCGATAAACCCAGATCTGGAAGACCCAATGAGTGAGGAGATTACGAAGAAGACGTCAATTCTTGATCTGTAGAAGAAAATCCGAAACAATCTATTCAGCATCGCTCTGATGAGGGGAATATTTCCAAAACAACATTATATACAGTGCATTGAAGAAAAATTTGGGATATAAAAATTGGAGCCAACAAAGGTTCAATTTCTTAGTCAAGCTGATCACGAAAATCGAGTAAACTACTGCACGACTATGCTACAAAAGTATTATAAACCTTAATAAGAAAACGAAGACTGTTCTTTACAGATGAATGTGCCGTTTATGTGCAGAATGCAAAGACCAAATTCGTATTTCAATGTGGTCAAAACAAAACCTTCTAGGAACACCCACCAACAGTTATGGTATGGGCCGCCATATCTACTGAATATCTTGTTGGACCCTTTTTCTAAGAAGGTGCTAGAGCAGCTATAGTTATATTCAGATGTTAAGCGATGAGTTTATTCCAGCTCTTCAGGAAAGACAGATCATATTATATATCCGCATATTTCGAACAAGATGGTGCTCCAGCACATACCGCCATAGCAACTCGTAATTTCTTAACGAACACCTTTCAGGATCGTTGGGTTGGCAAATTTGGACCGACTCCTTGGCCAGCACGTAGCCCTCTCCTCACGTCTTGCAATAACGCCTTATGCAGGGTCTCATAAAGCCCAGAATTGTAGCAAGAAACGCACAAAACAAAGAAGACCTTAAAGTCTTTTATATACAAGAAGAGTTTGTGCGATTTCTTGTGAAAACTTTTCGAAAAATGAGTGAAAAAACATTTTGACGATGGGATTGTGTGTTGAACTAGGAGGCCTGCAAGTGGATCCATATGATTATTTTTTTGGCGCAACCGAAAAGATTATTAGCTACTATTATCTTTTATATATACATGTTTATTTATTATTATAATTGTTTTGGATAAGTAAATAAAGTTTGGAAATTACTATTTTTAAAATTAGTTATTTTATGGAATGAGTTTGATTCATATATAAATATTGTATATATGAATCAAACTCATAACGTAACTGGGAAAAAATTGTAAAATTTATAAATTATCAAATTATCACTTTTCATTGAATGGGTTTTAATTTTTTTAAATAACAATTATATTCGTGATTTCTATGACTATATGAATAATAGCAATGAACGAAATAATTTTTGTAAATCTAATATATTCTTATCAATTATATATCAATGCGCATACAATTATCAATGTTCTAATTTTATTGCATAAATTCCTCAATATAATTAACTAATTCAGCAAAGTCACTATTTTCCAGCGTCAGTAAAATGAATTTTAGAAAATAAAATAAAAATAGAGCATCTCTATAATTTAATGATTAGGAGATTTTACCTTTTCTTTTATAATTGCTTTGGCCGGTTACTAGACCAGTAAAAATAAAGATGAACCTCACACAAATTGCAACAGAATATTTTATTGTTTTATATGCTTGTGACACCCAGTGACATCATATCCAAAATCTAACAAAATCTAAGACCCCCAAAGGGGGTTAATTAACATAAATAAAAGTACCTAATTACGTCATAGAATATATGAAATTTGCAAATTTTGAAAAATATATATGGTAAATATCTCTCTTCAAATCAAGGTCAGTAGTAGGAGAGGAGTGTATTTCAACCAATTCGTCTTCTGATTGGTCGAGAGATTCACGTGACCTATCTGGATTCTGATTGGTCGAGAGGGTCACGTGAC
>JAUZNC010053878.1:33186-53629 GCA_034780395.1 Vannuccia rotundouncinata | reverse complement strand
TTCAGTTTTAAGTGATATCGATCTGTCTTATAGTTCAGTTTTAAGTGATATCGATCTGTCTTATAGTTCAGTTTTAAATGATATCGATCTGTCTTATAGTTCAGTTTTAAGTGATATCGATCTTATTTGAAATGTTCAATAATATACATCAAAACGTTCAAGTTGAAATGGTTCTTTTGTGCAGTAAGAGAATGGTGCTCAATACCAAATAAACAATACCAGATAAACTTTTGCTGTAAAATGTGAAATAGAATCCAAATAAAGTTAATAATCAAAAAATCTCTAATGTGAAAAATATCTAGAAAATTAAATTATGCGAAACATATATGTGTCAACACTTGTTTTATTTTATAAATCAGAACAAGTGTTGATAATTTGTAATAATTCTCTGTATAATTAACTTGTTAAAATGCAACTTCTAGAAAAATATTGCTTCATGATAAAATAATATAAGCTTTCCAATTTATTTATTTAAGCATTATTAATAATCCAAAGTTATGCAACTTTTATTTAATTTATTTGCCTGAGTTACCAATTGCAAATTGTATCAATTTCAGTCGAAAGCAAAATCTGTTTCTCCTGTTTTGCATTGTCCAGTTTTAATTCATCCCCTACGCATTCAGAGAGAAGAAGCCGCCTTGAAAAATCTTTTTTATTTTTTACTTGAAACAACGAAAACACAAATATAAAATTAGAAAAGGAAAATAGTAAAACAGAGAGGAAGGGAGGATAGGGAATAGAGAAGACGGACCTTTACTAGTTGTCTTTAACCCTGCTACTAGCTCGTATACTTGTGTCAGGATATTCATAACCGATCGATATAGAAGTCACACGCGGTTGGAGCTATAAGATTCTTTCAAAGGTTACGATTGCGTTATAGAAGATGACTATATCGAAAGAAATGCATCTTATAAGTTAAGTTGTAAGTGACTGTCTGTGGTTGCTCTGCGTAGCCTTTCTTTACGACATGCAAGTCCTGATTCATCCACTCTGTTCCTGGAGGCCGGATTATATTCTCGAAAATAGAGAACAGGTCACTCTGAAATGACAAATCTCAGGATCTGAGCTATGTTCAAATGTCAATTAAGTGACACAATAGAGGAACAAATAGGGAATACATGATGGTGAAATCAAGAT
This sequence comes from Vannuccia rotundouncinata, assembly GCA_034780395.1. Lineage (NCBI taxonomy): Eukaryota > Metazoa > Platyhelminthes > Proseriata > Coelogynoporidae > Vannuccia > Vannuccia rotundouncinata. The sequence goes on along the minus strand of JAUZNC010053878.1, from coordinate 52,492 downwards.
TGAAAAACCCACTAACAAATGAACTTCGACATATAATTTGTTCAGTTTTAGGCGCTTCTCAATATTTTTAATATATTTATTTCAACATTTCTTCTTATAAGTTTATCCCTCGTCTATGCCAATTTTAAAACATGTACTTCCGAAAAAACATGTCAAGATTTCTGCAAACAATGGGGGATATATTTTCAACAGCCCTAACTGTCATTATAGTTGACGTGAACAAGTTTTACAAATATTGAGTACCGAGCATTGGTTTCTGCTTTTGTTTTTTTGTGGACATTATGCCTTCTTAAAGATATGTGCGTTATATTAGTGGCACTTTAAAGTGGAATCCATGTCTTCCACTGTAAGGCACGAACCGTATTGCCGTGTAAGCTTAAAGGGAACAGCTTGCTTAATTCAATACTTGAAGATTTCACGACTGTACCTATAATATATGCTCAGCTGTTGTTAATAACGTGGGACCTCTTATGCATACGATTATAGCAAAATCATTTTTCGTTTTATAGTTTATTATAAATTTGCTCATTACACGTTATTAAGTCGTTCATAATTTTTTTTCTCTAATGAATTTCTACATACATATTATAGGTGTATATCTCAAATATCGTAAATCTTGTAGGGTTAATATTTTTCCTAGATTAATTAAGTTGCGAAATTCTTATTCATAAAATAGCACAATCAATAAGAATGCATATTCAGCTATAAGTATTCCTGCTATATCCATTAATTTGTTATAATCCAAAAATTTATCTCAATAAATATTGTTCGATGGAATATGTGTTGTGCATATTAATTTAAATATTATTTAAAAATTAAATCGTTTTTGGGAGAACCTCTTAATTGTCTAATTATTTGTTACTCAAATCCATACAATTCGACAATAATTTATATTGTTATAAAACTTGTTGTTACATAAATTTGTTTATTAAGAATGTTTATCTGGACTTTGTAAATTTGAAAAACTGAAACATTAAATACTGATAATTTGATTTATTTTATTTGTAATATTATAAATTGTTTACTTTTTATTTGCATTAATTTTATTTTATATGGAATATTTAAAATCAACAAATTACCGCTTTAATTATTGACAGAATTTGAAAATCAAACAATATTATAAGTTATACATCACAAATAAAGACTATCGATTTTCTGTAAGTTTTAAATTATATGCAACAAGCTTGACAAGTCTCACAAATCATCCATGGAAAATAGGCTCGAAAAAGAATACTTCGGACTTCTATATTAAAATATTAGTTAAATATTTGACTCGGATATTTAATGTCAAATTGATGAGAAAATGGTGTTTTTACTCAGTTATTCATTTCCATTTTAAATGAGAAACTATTTCTTTTTGTGTCTTTAATATTTGTACATTCGAATGGAAATTGTAACATTATTTCCCTGTATATTGGATACTCGCGGAAAACATTTTCTTTCATAATCTTTTATAAAGGCAAAAGTGATTTCGGGACAATATAAGGCACACATATAATCGCTTTGTATCAAGATACAACATCATATTTTAAGTTAAATGACATTAATTTTTCTTATTTCTAAATTACTAAATGAATTGACTAATTGCTTCCTTCAGTATTGAAGCATTTAGGAAGGTATACACGAATTTCTAGACTAAATACTTTTGGCCTTTACCGTCATTTGTTACTTAGTCCAACTCTATGTCTCCCTTCTTTGTACATAGAAATCTTAATATGTTTACATCTTATTCGTAGGAAAGCAATTTCGCGGTTGTCCATAAGAAATATTTCCAAATTATTATATAATTAGATAATTATTTTGTAATGAAAATACTTTGAGAAACTAGATAGAAACATTGTGCCGAAACATTGTTTTAGGCAAAATAAACTCCTACTTATATTTCTAAGATTATGTATATACTGTCCGCATGTTTATATTATATAAGCCAACATTGAAAACATGCGCAACGGAGATTTCTTTCTAACTGTTTTTCTTATTATTATACTCGACGGATTTTCCAAACATAATTGTTTTTATGTTCTAATTTCTATAAGTCATTTTCTCCACGTCCAAGAGTCTTCTTCGCGTCAGCGCTTGTACAGTTTAAGCAATCGATTTTCCGAAGTGAAAATCAGGAAGTATAAAACTTAAAACAACAGAAAAACTACAAAATAACACAGAAATATATTTACGTATATCATGAAGCGTAAATTTTCAAACGTATAATATTTCTAGAGACGAAATATTTCAATATCACACGTATCATCCTGCTTTTATTCTCTGATAGCGCGCACACATGATAACTCTAATATCAGGACATACTATATAGATGCGATGACGTCATAGCTAGGGATGGTTGTTAGTGGCAATTTGAAGCTCATGTACAGGATTAGTACCTAGTCGCCACAAACCACTTCCTTCATCGATTTCTACGGGATACTTTTTACTTTCAAGTGGATTTATACATATTATATAGTTGTAGAAAAACTGGACGTGGATATACGAGCTCTCCGAAGATATTTTCTTGTGAAAAAGTTTTAGAGAATTTTTTTTAAAGAAATTTAATGAACGACGGATTATATTACTCGTAAGATTAAAATATAGGCTTTCTCTTTCGATTTATTATTTCACCGCGATCTTTTTATCGAACCCCGCTTTTCATAGTGATTGGCAGTTATGGGATTAATAAAGGTGAAATTGATAAACAGTCTGTTCCATGTTTTGTCATCAAATATAATTTGCTGATGTATTTATAAAAATACTAAATGAAAAACACACAATGTCATGTTAATCACAAATATGGCTTCAATTTTAATCGTATTATTTAACTTCGGATAATGTACTTCAAATTTCAAAAGGATCTTGTCCACAAATTAACATTTAGTTAATTCTACGAAATATAAAAATTAAAAAAAAATTTAATCAAATTTTTTTCTTATTAATTATTGTTTGAAAAAGTAGATTAAAACTGATTATTTCATATTTGAAAACAATTAATGTTTATTATGCAATTGTTTCAACCAGATCTTCTTTTTAATCAGTGAAACACGTTTTAAAAAATAGTTTGGACAAGTAAAAAAAGAAAAAGAAAAAATAAGAAAAATCCCAAATCCGACTGTATATTGACGGAAGTGTAATCTCGTATATCTCAACGAGGCAATGGACTATAGTGTCGCCGGCAGAAAAGGTTTGCTCCACTGGGACGTTGACAAAAGATAAGCTAATGAGTTTTCAGGGTTTGTTCCAAACTGATTAGAGACCAAAGGTCTCACTACGAGAACCAACACGAATTGAGGTGGACACCGAGTCCCAGGTTGTCTTTTATCTTAATATCACGGCTATTATCCTTGGAAAAAGGAAAATCCTAAATAAAAATTATAGGATATGTGACAAGATAGAATTGATTGCTATATATGTCGCGTCTTAAGGAGTTCAATATCGCTCGGTGATATGATAATGATGTTTTTGCACGAGGGTCTAGGATAATTATAATATATATACGTACGATCGATTTAAATATAATTCATAAGGCTTTAACATGTCGTTTGAAGGAATAATTATTGAAAAAACGAATTAAAAAGAAATCGTTTTGAAAATGAAACGATAATCTTTCAAATTTTCATTTCCTCTGTAAATAATTAATGTAAGTGAATAAAAATATATTTAAAATATGTAAACATATAAGGTAAAATACGACAAGTATAATAAAAACACTGTGTATAAGTAACCTCAAACTACAATGAGGTACAAAACTTGCAGATGTTTCGACAATAAGTCTTATCAATGTTATAAATGATTTCATGGTATTAATTCAACTTAACAAAATGTTAACAAATTTTATAAATCTTAATGACTAAGTTTTTCAATTTAAAATTATATAAACCAAGATTCCATCTATGGTTAACTTGTCGAATTGAAGAAATTATGAAGATTCTTGGTTTTTTAATTATTGTCGTATTTGGAAAAACTGATTTTTCAATAATGTGTAATTGTCGGTCTTCAAACTTTGAAATACATTTTAAGAGAATATTTATGTAGTTTTATATAAATGCAGATAAACCTACATTTGTAACATTTAATAATTCATAAAATTTTTTCACTATAATAAATTTCTTCTTAAACTATTTTATAAAAAAGCTTAATTTTATATAGAATAACCTAACAATATTTTTCTTCTATTTTTAAATCTTTATTTTGCACAGGGTGACCTCCATTCTATTGATAAAGTTTACTGAAAGTTTTAACCTATATATTAGAAGAACAACAATGTGTTTATTCTGTTCGAGTATTCTTTCATACATGCACCGCACCGCACCGCTTAGAATGTTGATATTCTCCCCTTTCCATGCCGGCGACCCTTTCCGCGCTTTGTAATCTCAGCTGATCGGGGGGAAAACTAGAGCTCGCCTTCTGTGTGTTTGGTTTTTGGGGAAAATCTTGCCATAGTAAACAAAACAAAAGAGGAAAAACGAGTCGAGACTGATGTGGAAGCTCCCTTATAATTGTTTCTTCTACATTTTAGTAATTTGATCTGTGAAAAGATTGTCGGGTGCGTATACCCGAAAGTATCAGCCCTGTAGCGAACATAACACCACGAATTGCAGCTTTTTAATCAGAATGTTTAGAAATGATTTTTATAAATGTTTATTTTAAAAAAGAGAGGTTTAGCTGTAAATCTACGAATATTTTGGGATATCTTTCTCGATGTATATATAGTTTGAATTCGCCAGTGAATTTACAAATTTTATTTCACTTTTTAAATTGCCCTCCGTCTATAATAAACAATTTGAATAAAATAACAAGATGTGAATGTTAACCTTTATAGGTACTACTTAGGTACTACCTTTTTATGGATTTTTAATTAACTGAAGATGTTATGGGAAAACAGTCAGGATGGAAACCCTTCCATAAAACATGTTTATTCATTACAGAGGTTTGGGAAGATTCTGACCGTGGAATGCAATTGAAATAAACGAATAGGTCTCTTCGAGAAAATATTATAAAGGGTTTTGCTGAGTAATTCTTTTGATATCATTGCAAAATATAATTTATTATTTCTTAAGTTTCACCAAAACATCTTGCATACACATTTAACTGCAGTAATCTTGAGGTTGCTTCATTTTCTTTCTTTTTCGTTTCTACAAACACAACAGATTCTTTTTAAAACATTAAAATAGTTTTTGGTAAATCAATCAATACATTCACTTTAAGAAATATAGCAATTCCAATTTTAATTTATTTCATAATTAAGTTCAAAACTTTAAAGTTTATAAAAACAATTACCGAATTATTATCCACACATTCAAAATATAAATTAAAATGAAGGAACAAATGATTTTATAGTTGGTCACAGAAAGACTTGAATGTTTACCAATTGGCTTGGAATCTTGTGAAACTTGTGTTTATACATATTTAGTGTGAATATTGTAGAATTTTGACAGCATATATGATTGCTTATCAACGAAAATAAAATCTCTACTTTTTAAAAACTTATGCCTCGATCAGAAACGAAAAAGAAAAAAGAATATTTTGGTGAAAATCAATAAATATTTGGCATAATTTTCAGAATATCAACTATTGATTTTCTTATCGAATTATAATAGTTTTATTATTAGAAAATTGAAAAAATATGTTGAATTATACTTTAATTATAATGTGATTGTAATTATCTCAAAGTTTCACTACGTACTCGTCTTTAAAAATCAAATAAAGTTCATGATACTTTTTAAAGTTTGTGAATTAATATTTTTAATCAAAGTTAAAATGCAAGTTTTCTTAAATTAAAAGTATTTTTTAAATAACAGTTAGAAGCACACATTTTTATTAATATATAATATAAATTAATATAATGGATTAGAGATAATTGTAACATAATTAATGTCGCATTAAACTAAAATAATGACATTTAAAAATAAATAATAAAAGTTATTGTTTAGAAATAATATTTCAGTTAATTGGCGAGTTTGGTCTGAATATGGAGAACATATCTGTTCTAAATATTTGACATTTTATGGATTATGGCTGAACATCGAAAGATAAACTATATTCAGTAATCAGATGGTTTATCCTTACTGCACTATGTGTATATCTCTGTCTGGACCTACGAAGAGGATACACTACTTAATTCCCATATCACTTCTCATATTTATAGTCTTATATGCCCACGATTTCCATCGCTTAGACATGTTTTTCATTCCATTAAATTAGCGGATAATAATATTAAATCTTGGAATCTGTTAAGGTGTTATATTGTATAGGTAGAATGATTCACCAACACGCAAAGGTATCTCATCTTTTTATCGTAATCTTTAACGTTCTCGAGTGAAGTATATAGTTTAGCAATTTAACAATCACAATCTATAGGATCTGCTGGTTTGGTAAAGTACACGATTGGATATAGTTATCACGAATTGTATGAAGTAAATATTGAAATAATTGAAAGTAGTTTGTATCATTTAGTTACATTTAGTGTTATAAATCACAAATAATGGATTACTCAGGAACCATATACAGGGAGGATCGAATAGCATATACACTGAACTTATAATATCACATAATCTTTCTTTTTTTACTTAATCTAAACTTAAAATATTCACATATAAAGAATATATTTCGCAGTTTCAAATAGAAAAGTAAAAAACATTTTCCAAATACGCATATTGTTGTATACACTGTCAGAATGTGACGGGAGGTTAACTCCCGAAGGCAAAAAACTAGTTTTAATTATAATCAAATATTATATATGACAGTAATGTTCTAGCCATTTCCTGCTTTCTCTTGGGCAATTACATTTATTAATATTCTCTGGCGTCAACTTTGCCTTTTAACTGTCTTCTCGTCAATCTTCCCATTTCTATAAGAAAAATAAAGTTTGAATTTGTGTTGAAGTTTGACGTAATTTGAAATAATTTTAATATAAAGTTAGTTTATAACATAAGTTCTAAGTATTGTCTAAGATTGTTACTTCTAAGAAATATTCAAACAGTATATATACCGTTGTTAAGTGTAGAAGAATCTATTGTAAGTGTTCACTAGTTTTTATTTATCATTATTCACAAAAGACGTTATGCAAGGATGTTATGACGAGAATATGAGAATTTGATTAAACGTTACTAAAGAGTTAAAAACTATAATAAATGAAGAACTGTATTTTGAGACCACACAATTTTATACGGCGCAGAGGTATATGTTGAAATAATTTTCTCAATTAATGCTGAAAATGTTCGAGGAATTCCTCAATCTCTTCTAAAAATCGGTCTAAAATTTTAAAATTACAATGAGTCATGAATGATTGTTATAATTATAAAATTTTGTTTAATTGTCATAAACTATAAACATGAATTTTTTTTCCTAGCAGTAAATATTTATGGATTCTATAGAAGTTAGTAATTATTTCAGACAACGCAGGCTTATCTTTTATATTTATGATTGAATACAATAAGAACAGTTGACAGAGACTTTGCTCTTTAGCTCTCCAATATACACTTCATTTTATTATTATATTAGATTAAGTTTTAATTAGTAAAATATTTAATATCCGTCTATATATAACTATATTGTGGTATTTTCAAATGTTATAAAAGATAAAATGTTATATTTCAGGATATATAAATGGAAGTTAATATATCACCTATACATACCGATTAAACATTACATTATCAAAATATCATACAGTTAATTATTTTATAAAAATTTTCAAACTAAAATTTCTACAAATGTCGCAAAGACTACATTTAATATTTAAGATAATAAATTAACAAAAACATCCTAACATGCGTCTTAATGTCACTATAGGGTGTTTGTAAGGATAATGTTAGGTCCAGGTTTAGCTGCAGTTATTACTAAGTGGGAGTATCATAAAATGTACAGATTTCCAAATTACAAAATATGCATCATAAAAATACTTTAACATGTAATAAATTAGCGCAAAATTCAATTTTCGGTCATTCTAAAAATTTAGCTATCTATAAACAAATCCTTCAAACTCTTTAAAATTAAGATAATTAAAGCAAATTTTAAGCTAATTATTATAAAATTAATACTAACATTAAAAATCCTTTTTACACTGTATTTATTTCTTATATATAATCTTGTGCGTCTTAGATAAATATCAGAATATGTGTGTTACATAAAATTCACACAACCATCCAACTCTTCCGCACTGGTACAAATCTCCGTTATTATATCGACGTTATTAGTATAACCTCCCCTGTCTTGAACCTAACGAAGATTGCTTATTATGACTCTCAAGGGGTATACAATCTAGTAAAGATGACTGAGCAAAAACCACTCGGAACTCTTTGTCGTATATAGTCAGAGACAATTCTGCATTATCGCTTGAGGAGTCTCTGTAGACGGTCACCTCATCCATTAGCATCACTCTGAACAGATATAAAGTTAATATTTATTTTACATTGTTGAAAAATGCGGCCGACATTATAGACTCGGTGTGTGTCTTACAAGTTCGGGTCAACAGTGATTTGCAGTAATGAGCTCAGAGCACACACAGCCATCGTTTGAATGTTTATTCAGAATTTGAGATTACAAAATCAAGTCAACGTGAATTAAGAAAAATCAGAGTTATTTATTCGACTTTTGAGTAAATTTGTGATTTTTAAACGTACGAATATGTAAGTTAATATTACTTTTTGTTCTCCTTCATTTGAATGTCATAATTATTGATTATTTACCCTTTTTGAATTTAGTTCTACTTAGCAACATGAATCGCAATTAGTAAATAAATATTGTCTCCACTAAGACTTACTGACAAAACGTAAAATTAAGAAAAAGGGTATTGCAATACGCATGATTTCTGTCTGAAGCAGACGTCCACTTTCGTAACTGTAAGATGTGATGCAATCAGGGAGCTTACTGGTGCATGCAATCAAATTATTCTTACTAGAATAGATGTTGGTTTTATCAAATTAGTTTAGTTTCAATGTTGATAGCTTTACTCATCCATCTGTTAACTAAATTGTTTAAATTGGAAGTTAATTTGTTATGTGCTACTGCTAATCTAACCAGTAATATAAAACAATTAAATAGAATTTTTATCAAATATATATTCATCGTTGTAAAATTTAGCATTTTAATCAATACAGAAAACACTTATTCCATTATTTAATAATGTTAAAACTCTTCTATGAAACAAATCGTATAAAAGTAAAATTGAACTATAAATACTAACATGTTTTTACAATTAAAAATACTATAAATAACACAAAATAATTTTATTTTAGATATAATTATAAAGCTATTTAGTTACAAGGTTCCAATTAGATAATTTATCAAAAATTATACTCCAATGTTGCTCTGTGCTGCTCTACTTATTAAACTGTCAGAAAATGCAGACATTTAATTAATTGAAAGTGAGGATATTTATCAATCGACATCCGCTCTCTTTCCCTATATAGGTATATCGTGACCATTTCTATATTTGAGACGAATCATCACAATTAACTCCACATTACAATTTCTTTTATTTTCCATCTCCCATTACCAAGTCTTCGCACCCCCTCAATCCTCTAACAGTTTGGTTTGTTATTTATCATCCATTATAGATTAACTCTTCCAATTTTCACATTCTTCCAATTTCCTATATTCATATTTAGTTTTGTGGCATTTTTTTCACACATTATCAATATAGTTAAAGGGTTATTTCAGGATTCAAAACTTTCGTAAGTTAATATTTTTATAGGTAAAAGAAAGTAAAGAATTATGAACATAAGATGTTCGAGTTGTTAATTAATTAAATTCTAACTATAAGGAAAGTCAGAACTATAACTACGAAACTATCAGTTAATGTTTTCTTGGGAGGTTATAATTATTTATTGGAAAAGTGCCACGAATGTGGCGTTCTATCATTAAATATTATCATCTGTCATATTATCATTTGATGGCACAGTATAATCAGTAAATTATAGAATATCTTCCCTAAAACAAGCGCTGTGAAGATAGATAGTGATTTCTGTTGGATAGAGTTCAAGCTGATGGCAGCTTTGAAGTTTTGACAGTCGTTCAAAAATAACTCGAACGTTTTTCTGGATTAAAATATGGTTTCAATGCCTGGCATGTCCACGACATCAACATTCTCAAAGCATCATGAAGCTTGAAGTACACAACGCAATTTATTTATAAAACTAGAAATTGTTTACGTCTAATGTTTATTTAAATTATCCTTTCAAATATTTAATTGAAATAGAAAACATTTTCACGTAAATTTGTGTATTTTGAAAATAATATTTCAACATTTAGAAATATTTTTTTTTTGATTTTTTTATCAAGTTTAATCACTGCTCTTCTATAGATGGGATATTTTCATGGAGAACAACTTTTTCTTTCACTAAAATTCCCCACTATTCTCGCTGTTAAAAACCTTTTGAGGCTGTTTTTAAATATTGTTAATGACAGTCTCTTGAACTATACACAAGCTTTCAATAACATATTAAAATTCAATCTAATGATATTTAAACTATAAACGTCAGGGAAACATCACGGCCTACGATTCAGACTCTGAAAAGGGGTTTTACTTCTGCCTCTCCAATCCAAAAACTGAGATTGTATGCCGCTGGGTAGTTGATTAAGTCGGGCCAACAATAGCGCCGTTAACCGCTAGAAAGAGGTCCGATTGTCATTCCATTTCTTGATTATATTCATCCGAGGACCCGTGAGGAGAGGAATACTTATCCTCCGAGGCAGTAAAGGAAGGCAGGCAGAGGTCGATGCTGTGTGGTTTGTCCCAACTCTAGAGCGATATAGAGCTAGCTGAAAGTCCACAAATAATAGACGGTCATATGGAACTGACAGTAGAGTGGCGGAAGGCTATTCTTCTCAAGGCTTCCTGACTTACTGGCGTTGCCTTGGTGTATACAAAGGCAAGTTGTGGGCCACCCGAAAACACTCTAAAAACCCCATACAAGCCACCCCACCCACACTGCTCCCCTTTCATTTTGTCGTCGTCGTCTCTCGTCTCTCCTCAATCCCGCACTGCGTCCTATCTCGACGCAGTTGCGCGCCTCTGCCGTGCTTGGTTGCACCACTGAATCACTTCCTCTTACTCCTCCAGATATAATACCTTGATCGCGGGAGGGTTCTTCCATCCATTCTCCAAACTGAAACTAGCCACCCAACAATCGCTATATTAATTCTTACTTAGTAGAGCCAACATCATTCTTTTAATAAAAAAGCCAACCTCAATACACTCAAACTGCAATTTTCGTGTTGCCACAATTCTCTGGTAGACGCAATCCACTCACCTCCAACTCGTTCTTACCTCCCTTCTAGATGTCTACCTCTTGAAACGAGTCGACGAAAAGCCCTGTCCTGGTGTTAATGTGTTCAAGTGTGACTCGTGTAGTTGAGTCCTTCATACGAATTGTCAGCAACCCCACTCAAACCAGATCTTAAAAACACCAACAATTGTGACCCTCTCTATATCCATCTGGTAAGTGCTCCATCTATTATATCTCTTCTTCCTAAATGTAGGCACTCTCACCGCTCGACCTTGGGAATGGCTATCCGATTTCCTTTCAATGTGCAAACATATCCGTGTCATAATAAACTTGCTGATGATAAACATAAATTTCCTCTATTTTAATAGTGGATGTTTAATAGAGCATGTTGAAAAACTATTTCTGTAAATTGACTTCCAGATTTTTCAAAAACAAGGAAAAGTTGGTCCATCATATGTATATGGGGCCAACTTATTCAACGCATAATGATTGTCATAACATTAGAAAATAATCGATTGATTTGTTTATTTAAATTTACTATCGTTCTAACATTTTTTTAATCAAATTATTAATTAATTATAAATTTACGTATTTCTTCAAGAAAAATTAGCAATTTCATCCTAAAAATGGTTCTGTGAATATTAAAAAAATCGCACTTTAAAAGAATTCTTTATTATATTTTGAATGGATCCATAAAATAGATTTTCTTTCTAGAATTGCTTAATAAAATATCTATAAATGGTACTTTTAAAATTATTGAATATATCGATTATATTAGATTTGAAAATATAAGCTCTGATGTAAACTCTTTTAAATATTAATACAATCGTAAAATGAAGCTATGATTTAGGACTAGACTATGTGGAGGATTATAAATTAATACTTACAGATGTTAACTATGTTTATGTATTGGTAATCTCTATATATTTCGCCAGGAAATATACAAAAGTCCTGATTTTCGCATATTCTTCAAGGATTATAATAAATATTTAGGTAGAGACTTAAGTATTTCTTATCCCATCAAGTGGGTGTTATATGTTGTCCCTCAGTCAACCCAATATAGTCAAATAAGAGAAATATTTGGTAAATGTCAAGGACTGCCCGTCAAAACTTATTATAATAGCTAGCTAGTATACCAATAGACAAATTGAAAACGCAATTTTACCTTTTTTTAATCATATAGGTGTTACAATGCTCCATTAATTTAGTCATTTCTGTGGGGAAATTCTAGTTTTAAAGGTCGAAACATAAAAATGTATATTGTAATATTTTAAGTGAATGAAAAATGCACGTCATAGTATGAGATGGTACATCCAAAGTACAAACGAGAAAGGGTTATATATTAGCGATATGTGTGCAAAAATCTTGTTGTAATGCAGAGAAAATCGTTTAATAATACCGAAAATACAACGAACAAATGTTATAGCTAATTTATTTATTATATTTTTAATATGTCTTAAAGTTTTAATCGTATATTTAAATTACCATCAACTTTTATCCGTGTGTTAACAAAAAATTGTACATTTGTATATACAGTACGAAACATGATGCTTACACAGACCGCCTTATAGTCGCATAAAGTAATTCGGTGGGTTGTCTACATCCGAAGACCATGCAGCTATAATACCTCTCTAACAGGGAACAAATTCAGTGTCACTCAAAACAAATGACACGATTCTTAAGGTCTTTCATATTTGCCTTATAATACCGGTCTATAGCGATTTGATATGAAAGATTTTATGACTTCTTCGCCCCCCCATTCCCACTACATGTGTATTGGATCGTCTATGGTTCCTCTTTTGGATATGACCAAAATTAATTTTATTATTTTATAGAGGTTATAAATCAAGCGGTTTCAGGACAAATATATTGCACATACTTTTCTGTATTGTATTTTGTGTGAACGGTTATATATATGTGTTTTCTGAGAATCAGGTCAATATTAATTGACGGCTTTTGTCAAGAAATAGCTTGCAATTCTGATAGGTAGTACAAACCACAACTCAGTTCAATAGTTTGAAATAAACACAGCTACAAAAGTAGCAATATTAAAATTTAAACTCCCTGAAAAACGTGTCTGGAACCGAACTATTTCTGCTTCGTTGGTACTTGATTTTCCTTCTATACGGAAGTGGACTGACTGGACCTATACTCCGACCAATATTCATGACACATTTATCTATCCATCAAATTACATGTCAACCAAAAGCTACATGTTAGTCCAATCTCTGCATTAGTTTTTCTAAAAGTTCTTTATCACCGGAGAGATAGCCGAGTTTTGCTATTTTTGACATTTCTAATATGCCTGACAAAGTTAAAACAGATGCCATTGAAATAAAAAGTTCTCTCTTTTGGCTACATACATTAACATAAAGGACAAATATAAGATTAGAGAACGAAGAAATTTTGCAAATAATGATTTTGTCCTGCGAGTGTGGTTATTGATTAAGATGATTCGTTGGCCATGCTATTATATAGCTGAGACAGACAGCTGACTTGGGTTGAATCATGAATGTGATACGCTGTGCTGATAGGAGAGCGTCTTCTACCGTTTCAGTGTTGGGGGGGTTACTAGCTCTGTCATGGTTCCTGCTCCGCATTATTGGTGTCAGGGTGACTCGGACATTTGTGGCACTTATTACACATGTGGTATATAGCACGCCCCCCCCCCCTTCCTTCCTTACCCTAGGATAGTTCTCCCCCTTTGAATCTGTCTTTAGGCTCCGTCCAATATATATTTCCCTGGATATATATATACCGGAGTAACCGTGTGCATTTTAAGAGCAGGGAAACTGACAGGCGTGCTGGAAGGAAATACAGTGACACGCTTGTTCACCGTGTAAGAAATTGTCACATAACACTACCCATCCGACTGTCTTTACAAAATATATTGATGCCATAAAGTCGCAATACATTTTTGCCTCACTTCATTTTTTATCGAGACGACAAACGAGTCAAAATCTATCCCTCCTCCAAAAATCAAGCTCCTCTTCACACCACGTGTATTGCATATCCTCTCTTTTCCTTTCAAATAAATGTCCAAGTTTGAAAAAATTTGAGCCCTGTCGTAACTAAGCGAAGACCTCCAAACCTCAATCACCAAGCAAGCTCTCTTAACTCCTCTCTCCCAAGCCTCCTCAAGAACCTCTGGAATCATGTCGTCCCCAGCATGTGTCATTTCTCCGATTGCCCCACCGCCACCACCAGCCCTGAACGGCTCCCCCATCGATATGTCCTGTATGGTGGACCAACCAGAGAGAACGCCATCCAACGAGGCGGAAAACATCGCCCTCCAGATGCTGACGATTCGGATGCTCATGTCTGGAAAGGTAAGATCTTTCAGCTAAAATTGTTTTTGATTATTTTTAACAATTTAATGTTAAATAAATTTCATCTTAAAACGGGATTTATATTCTCAAATAGATATTGAGGTTATTTTTTTAATTGTTTTATCTTCTGAGATGCGTTTTTTGACCATCACCAAAGAAATTTATAGGTATTGTAAAGATGTGTCACTCAAAAAAGTAAATTCCTATTTTTTTCTAAAATATAACTATTTTCACGAAATTAAAAAAGTGGTACTTTTCAATACGAGGATTTTTATGGTTTCGAGAGAGTGCAGAATAAAACAGAGTATTGAAATAAGCTTTGATAATAAGTGTGTGTAGTTTTTCTCTGTGGTTTTCCTATGATGTGTGACTTTGCGGACACCCTGCAGTGAAAAGTGTTATTAATTAACGAAAGTTTTGTGCAGAGTATTAATTAAGCCTTTACATGTTCAGTTTCTATAAACATGTGTAGAATATTATATATTAATTTTTAATTATTTTTTTTAATATTTCATAGTTTTTCCAAGTATATTTTAATTATTTTTATAATATTTCCATGTAGTCTCCATGCAATGAAAAGTAGTCCATGCATTGAAAAGCAAAACTTTTCAATCGCTTACATAGATTAAAAAGTTAGTATTTCAATATATGCATAAAAAATATCGTTATTCAAAAATATCGATTTTTTTTTTAAATTCAAAGAATTGTTTATAGAAATTGTTCAGAATGCACGACAAGAATTATTTAAATCATTTGTCAATATATTGTCAATATTCTATCTCGTCATGAAAATTTGGTTTTTAGTTTTATTCGAATGATTGAAAATAAAGAAATTTGTCATTCATTTTAATATAGACATTATTAATACTACGAAAATTGCAACTTTGAAACTTCAGAAGAAAACAGCTGTCTCTCTCATGTAACATAAACATTAATATAAATGTTTCAATCATATAAGACCTATTTATGGGGCATGCCACGTTCGGTATTTGAAAAATTTCAAATGAATCATGATCGCTACAGAGATTGTCTGTTCAGATGATAATATATTGTTTTAAATATATGATTCAAAAGTATATGCGAAGTTCATAATGTGTAGAATTCTATACGGTATATTATCTAAGTTTCAGAAGTATGGAAATATTTATTTTAATGTCTGACATAGATTTTGTTTTCAAACCGATGACATTACAATCCAGATAATGTTCATTTTGACAGTTGTTGTTGGGAAATTTGTTCTTTCATAATAATAAATTATTCATTCAAATTTTCATTTTTCTAAGAATCGGATATGAGAAAAAATGTAAAAGATCACATTCAATGTTTTTCTTAGAAACTTGTAAAATACGTCTTTAGAGTTTATAGTTTCAATAGCGCATATTTAATTTTCAGTTAATAGAATATTTTCTTAATTTGTTTTAAACATGTACTTCTTATTTGAATAATTATTTACATAATATTTACACAATCAATCCGAGCAAAGCAGGTCTATAGAAATACATTATTTTGGATAATTCAGGCATTATACGTGTCTGTATTGATAGATAAAACTACACACAAATTCGACTCGATTTATCAGGAGACGATGGTCATATCAACTTCTTTATATAAACACGTTCAAATTATCTGTTGGTTATAGAGTGTAGTTAATGCAAACACCTCATAACCGTATTGAAAATTATCTTTCCGACCTTGAAGTTTGATATTAAGTAAATGATTCATCTCATTGATGCGACGGCTTTGGGCAATCAGTTCTTCTGTCTGAAGAGCACCGTCCTATGTTCAGTTCCATCATTAAAGTCTCAGAGCAGAATGCGCTAAAATAGGTTCCTGGAGTACGAAAATAATGAGTGGATTAATTTTGATGTGTAATAAATTGAATGCGGAAGATTCAACAGTTTGATAAATATCTTAGAATTTCTTCACAAACTTTATATTAATATAGTACTTAACAGTTTTCACTTCAAAAATTTTAACCATATACTATAAATTAAAATAATTTTCAAAGCGATTACAATCATTTCATTTAAATGGTTGAATATATTGGTTGATAACTAAAATAATTAATACGCATTTGGTTTTATTGGCTTTGGTTATTACATACAACACTATATTCATTTATTTTTCAGGAGGTGGGCAGTATCATTGGAAAGGTAAGACCACAATTGTATCAATCATTATTTTGTTATATTATGCAACGGTCTTTTTGAATTTTTTAAAACTGGAACATATATTTTTCTACATGAAGGATTTATGAAATATAATCATTTTGCTATGGAATGTTCTAAAATAAGATTTACCTTTTCGATAGAATGATATTAGAAAAAGTGAGTTAACATCCACTGATAGAATTATAAATGGGAAATATTGTCAAAATTTTCAAGAATTTTATTAAAAATTAGCCAGCGATATTTATTTGCAAAATAATTGTTTTTGACTTATACATTTCCCTATAATCTATGCAATACTATTTTATTCTCTAAATTAAATAAATAAACAAGAATTAAATCAATCTCTTTCCATGGGATTAGCAATATTTTAATTTCGACTACAATTATCATCATCAATTGGACAATATAGGTTTAATCGGAAGGCTGAATGAATCCTCATGAATTGTAATATGCTAAGACCTAACTCCTGTACCAACAGTCAAAGGTATAATTATCTTTTAAGCCTCGTATTTACAACATAGCTAACACCACTTGGTTCATGGTCGGTTATACCTTATAATCCATCTTTACTCTTGACTATATTATTACTAGCTATCCACAATCTGTCCCTATACTAATAATATCTGTAATCATGACCTTAATCCCAGTTGTTTTTTTAATAAAAAGAAATCCCAGGCTACCTAATTTTTACGGCTTTTGTAAAATTATTCCAGAAATTTATCCGCCTCCCTCTAATTTCTTTTTTAGAATTTAGTTTTTCCCATTCACTCGCAAAATCCATGAATAATATTTCGGTCTATATACAGACCATAAGACAACACATAAGGATTATATTGAAAAGCAGTTTGGATTTGTTTTTTATACCGATATTTCGATATTATTTCTTATACTCATGACAAAATCGTATTGAGTCACGTATAACAGGCACGTGCAGGAAATGAATTAAATCACAACTTCGCTGCAAACAGATTTAATTATTTTTTTGTAGCAATATAGTTAGTTACAGAAAACATTAAATTAAATTGAAAGTAAATGATTGAATAGTAAATTTAACACCTGCCAAGGTAGAATTAATTAATCGTGGCATCTTTATTGTTCGAACTTAATCGCTTAGAATTATTTCCAGAATTTAATTAAATGAATATATTCCGGTCTCTATAAACTGCACATGACACATGAAATATATCAAGAGTTGGGCCTTCATTCTCATGCCATGTCCTCCAATTTGAACGCTTCCCCATTATGTTCCACGGTAGTTGAAGCACCTCTCAGACTGCCAAAAGCCACTTTGTAGTCAGCTGACATAGTTATATCTTGACCCAACCTCGTACCCTCTTCCTTCCACCTCCCAATTATCCGTTCCCTTTAAATCTTAGTTTTACGATGCTCGCATTCAACGAAGCTATTTGAAATAATTGAACCTGTATATGGATTGGTCCTATATCCTCTCTTTGTCAAATATATTTTTTTAAATACAATGTAACGAATATTCTAAGAACCACATGTCTTAATAATTAATTTTTAAATTGTGAAATATTTCTAAATTTAATAAGATATGAAAGAATAATTAAAGTAAAATAAAAATACGTGTAAAAGTTAACCGTGAAAAGTCAAACGTTTCGACGTTAAATATCTTCTTCAGTGAAATAAATAATATTTGAATTTTATTGTGTATATTTTATACGTTGTCGTTTTACTTTAAATCATTGTTTATTTTACAGAAAGGCGACAACGTCAAGAAATACAGAGTTGAGGTAACACTCCCTACTGTTTCTTTTCTAAAATTTCACCCTCAAAGAATACGCACTAACTAATAATTAATTGAATATCTTCAGAGCGGAGCTCGCATCAACATCTCCGACGGTTCCTGTCCCGAACGCATCGTCACAGTAACGGGAACTGTCGACCAAATCTTCATCGCCTTTGGTATGATGTGCCAAAAGTTCGAAGATGTAAGTATTTCGCTTAAAGGATCTATTCATATTACTTTTAATTGTGTCACTTAACGTGTGCTAATATTCTGATGTCGTTTGTGTTGTTGAAGGATTTCACCCAGAGCCTCGGTGGTGCAAACGAGGATGACGTGTCTTGCCCTCCCGTAACACTTCGCCTGCTGGTTCCAGCCACACAATGTGGCTCCATTATCGGGAAAGGAGGCTGCAAGATCAAGGACATCAGAGAGGTACCACAACAGTTCCTTCTCATTAACTCAATATAGCCTTTGGATCGTAAGGAGATTGTAGTTTTCAAAATTGTTTGGAGAGCTTCGTGTTCAATTCCATCGTTTTATAATATTGATTTTAATAGCTAATAATTCACCTTTATAAATTTGAACACACATTACCCGGAGATATCTCCTTCTCTATCTTATACAGGTTATGACTTATACAGGTTTTTGGGGACCCAGTGGCACCTTGCATGTTTATTTATATAAAACTTATGTGTATACATCAAAACATCTTAAAGTAAATAAGAATTCGATCACACTGAATTAACCTTTCGGCTGATCTATACCTACAAATTAGAATGTCATTTTGGGTGTGGAACTAACTTCCAGTCCTCTTTGCTGCTTTGTCCAGTGAAAAATTACATC
>JAUZNC010053878.1:0-23218 GCA_034780395.1 Vannuccia rotundouncinata | reverse complement strand
AAATCTTTCCATTACTGTCGCATGTCTACCTATACTACCATGCTATGTTCAGTAAGTTAATAATCTTAAAAGAAATACAAAAGACTGACAGTTAGATGCTCGTTGATAAGTAAAGCGTATAACACATATCCATCGCTATGGTTACAAGTACTCGTTTTATTTAGATATCTTTAGGAGCTGGAAAACTTCATGTTCTGTCTCGTGTTTTAGCAAAACACCATCAAGGACTCTCAGTGTAATTTAATAAGGAGCTGCAGGAATATAAGAGTCATTTCTTAATGAAATAACTGGCGCAGATAATTAATTAACTTTCACATTAAGGTTGAGGAGGAAAAACAATTCCATGGGACAATGTTGTGATGTAAACCGCGAAACTTTGTCGACAGACAAGTTTAAAATAAAAATATCATAAAACAAGAGATTTGGACACATTTTACGCTAAAATTGAAATATAATATACGAATGACATTCTTTCAATAACAATTATAGATTTAAAGATTTTAAAAAGTAATTATATTAATTGTTTTTAAAAGAACAATTTTTGAAGAAAATGAAATGCCTACATTTCATTTAGATATGAAAAACGAATGAAACATGAAATTATCTGTAGTTCTAATCTTAAACTTGTCTTTTCTAAAGATTAGAGAGCTTAACGATATTATAATTCAAGTTCCATCATTATCTTGTTCTAAAAAATTGATTAATATTTCTCGAAATATGACTGGAAATAGATTTAATAAAATATATTTAAACAAATGTGACAGAATAAATAACGCTTTGGAAAATCAAACTTTCCTTGATGCATAGACTTGGATTTAGAACCTGACAGAGCGTTACTTTTCCAATTTCACGGCAGACGACCTTGACTACATTATAAACACTAGTAAATACAACAGCACGGAAATCAGGAAGCCGACAATTCACTCTTTATTTGGCTGCTATTCACTGCCATATAGGCATTGTCATATCCCCCTTCCTCCTCTGAAAACATTAGCAACAATCATGTTAGCCAGAATAGCTAGTTGTGAGGTCGAGAATCACGCTATGGGGGGCGAGGGGTCTCAACTTAACAATTAATGCGGAATATTGAGTAGCTAAAATCAAATTGACACAATAAATTATAATGGGAAAGTTTTCAAGTTATAAAAAGTGATAGTTGATCTAAAGAGCTGGAAATGTTTTAAAACTTTTTAATATAACCAGCCGACCATTTTTAAATGACCGAAAAGTGATATCATTGGGCCATTGTTCAGTTAAAATTAATATTATTGATACAGAATTAGATTAAAACAAATTCTAAACATATTATCTGGTAGTTTAGAGTTTTATTGTCACCTGAATAGTTCGCGTTGACACTTCATTTTCCTACAATTATTTAAACTAAAAGGACCCAGTTGACTGCAATAATATATCCTCTTCGATAATGTAACCATATTCAATTATAGCTCATAAAGATTGACATATTTCCAATAATAATATCACCATTGGTTTCCAAAAAGTTATAGTAAAGTTGTATTCAACTACCAAATGAACACAAAGCCAGACATCCAGATATTCCACTAATGCTCTCAGCCTCAAATGAACATCCGCTTCCTTTTTTAAAATGAATGCTTCTAGAACCCTCTACTCAAGGCTGTGTGTGTTTTCAGGTAGGAAACTCCTGATAAATATCATCTATTAAAACAATACTCGTGATTAAAGCCTCATTATAATTAAAGTCAAAATAAAGTTCTACGCATTCAAAGTGACAGCTTATAAAGTGAAAGTGATTTTCGAAACAATTTTAGTTTATTATTATAGTAACCCGGGATCCCAGAGGGCTTTATCCAAAATGTTTGGTCCAAAAGGTTTGATACATTTATCAAGTAATATGATCCATGGGATGATCAAATAAGTTAGTCTTAAGTTGCAGAAATTGTACAATATTTTTGTTGTTTTTTCATATTAAAGAATAGGAGAAATTTTTATGGTTTTCACACAATTTTCATGATAATGCACATTTAAAAAAATAAAGATGTTATTCACACTTTTGAATAAAATGAAGCATATCTAAGCGTTTTAAACATATTACAAGTAAAATTACATGGATAAGTCAAACTAATTATTTTCTAGAAACATCTTAATAGAGGTTCTCAAGCTAAAATATGTCTAAAATAGGCTTTAGTACTAATAGTAAAAGGTTTCTGGAAAATGACTAGCTTGACTGTTCAATGTAATTTGACTTGTAATATGTAGAAAACATTTAGATGAACAAAATTATATGCATCAATTTATTCAAAAGAGTGAATAACATCATTATTTTCTATACATTTTAATGAAAATTCGGTGAAAATCATAACAATTTCTTTAATATTGGAAAAACGACAAAATGATGATTAAAATTTTTTCAATTTCTGCAACTTAAGACTTACATATTACTTGATAAAAGTATCAAACATTTTATTTTAATTAAAATAAAACCATCTGGGATCCCGGACTATAGAAATCTTTCCTTTCACCTAAACTTGAATAAGCTAGTTGAAATAGACCTTACCAATTGCAATCATAGATAGATCTCGTGTGGTATCCACTCAATGTTGCAATACAAGACCATCGCGTGGCGTCATTATCTGCAAACAGAATAGAGACAACGATTAAATGATTCAGAAGGACTGCGTATTCATACCCGAAAGAACAATCCGACAGTCTATTATTGTATCTAGTACAAAGTGTACGGTCAAATTAAGGGAAGACGCGGCTGTCATAAGCGGTCACTTTTTAGCCGGATCCAAGATCAACTTGTCAGGAGCTCTCCAACCTTAAAAATAACATTGAATTGGAACGAGGCGTCCACAGACACGCCATCTATACGCCCCTTCAAATCTATTAACTACCAGGGCAGCGCAGGCTACATTAAGCAATGCCTGCGACGTCAGGTATGTTGGCCGATGTCAATCAATTCAACCGGTCAATAACCCGGGACCATCTGTCACAAGTGATTTATATTTGTGATGGCATCTAGATCCCACCCCCACCCCCCTAAATCGTATAGGTGAACCTGGAAGCGCAGGAGGAAATATCAATGGGTTGTTTCACAACGGGTTGTGAATTCTGCAGTTGAGCCCAACAAGTATATCGCGTAATGTATTTTAGTGCATTTTGAATAACGCTGTAAACCTGTTCAATTGGGCTTGTTAGATGTCTGTCACATATTCGGGAAATGTGTCCCTTTGACGTGAAATAGAGGACCCATTCCTCCTTTTAAGTAACATTTTGCTATAAATAAAAAAGTTAATATTTATGATGCTAGTAAATTCCCAGTGCAAAAGACTAGACAAATGTAGATATAGAGAGTAATTCCAAGTTGATATAATACTGAAATGTTCTTTTTTGTGAAATGAATAACACCTAAAAATAATTGTATTAAATGTAAAGAATTGGTTGGAACACACCGCCGAAACACACATACCTAGGATGGAATTAGGGCTAATAAAGGTTAATGACGCCTCTTTGGGATATAAGTAGTACAAGGCCGTGTTTACATGTGAGTCAGTGAGGTGGTTATATTGATTTTTTAAATAAGAAGCGACCTAGCGTTCTTATTTATGGTTGTAAACATATTTTCTGGTATGTTAATGATTCATATTAGACTAACATGTATATCTTTATAGCATTAAAGTGACTGCTATATCGTTACATAAACATCAACAACTTTAGCAAGTGCCTATTTAATATTTAGTGAAACTTTATTTCTCACTTTTTAGTGGGGAAGAAGCATTCTGGTTATATTTTAATGCCGAACGATGCCCTTCGTATACTTTGGGAAATGCATAAGCATCACAGGGAAAGTAATAAAAAGCCACCATTCTAAAACTTCTAATAAGGTCATAAGTTAACCAAAATAGGTCAAATCTAGAAGAAAAGATTTATTACCGTACAGCTGCACTCTAGCAGCTGCCAAAATAGTGCGAAATCCCACACCTATTTGAGAGGCTGCCCTAAAAGAGAATGATTTAATATCTATAGCTCGTGAACGAATTTCTGATGGATATAAAGCTTAAATTTGTCATTTCAATGGTTTTATTGAGTTGAGAAGGCGGATAAACTCGTTGTTAGCATGGTTTTATGAGAAATATTCCACCTTTTTTCATTACTTTGAAGAAGATAGAACCATTAAAAGATAACCTCATAAATCATAGAGGACGGTAAGTACTGTACGTGATTATACGCTTGTACACACTTTAGCAGCTGACAAAAATTATGCTACTTTATGTGTAGTTGTTCAAAGCGATAAAATTAATGATAAATACTAATACATTAAATGTGAAAGGGTAGTACAGCAATTCTATCATAAAGGACAAAAGTGGTAGTGGCTGTTGAATCTATAAAATCTGTTTCAATTGATCAATTATAGCGGTAGTTGCAGTAATGAATAAAAATGCATATTCTCTACTTAATAAAAGTCCATAGCATAAAAACATAGTATTAGAGAAATTCCTTATCATTCAATTCATGAAACAATTTTATTAAAAAAAAACACCCATAATACAATTTAATATACTACTTCAATTATATTACTACAATCTCAGTAAGTAGTATATTATAAAATATATAATGAAATATCTAATTGTGTTTTTATTACCTTGTTGATCCCAGATTTTTATAGTTAAGTCATCAGAACAAGAAGCCAATTTGGAACCGTCTTTGTTGAAGGACACTCGCCAAACGGTACCTTGGTGATCTTCTATTGAGATAGAAAGTCGAAATATACACTGGATTCAATATTTCTATAAAATTGGAATTACGATATACCTAATTTGGTTGCTACAATCCAATCGTCCAAAGACTCTTTATAAATATTAATTGTATCATCATAACTTGAGGAGACAAGGATCTAGTTCAAATAGAAATTGGTAAATACATGTTAGAATATATAACTAACGAACTGAACCGGTCAATGCAGTAGTCACCTCTTGTGTCGGATGCCATGCCACACATTTGACATCCTGAGAGTGAGGCTGCAGAACCGACAAACACTGAAAGTCTTCATCGTCATCAAATTCCCACAACCAGACAGTCTTGTCCCGACTACACGTGACCAGATTCTGTCCAGAGGTGGACCAAGCTACACACTTCACCTCGTTAGAGTGGCCTGAATAGTTATCAATAATGCATTAATTAAACTGCTCCAATATTTAAAAATGTCACTGATTGAACACATTTTATATAGATACATTTGATTCATGAATGCATAAAAGTTGTAAAGAAAATGAAATTCTAGTGAGAAGGCAATAAAAATAGCAAAATCGAGACGTTTGCTCACCTTCAAGAGTCGTGATTAGATCAAAGTCTAGTTTACCGTCATCGTCTATCTGTTTCTTCCAGACAGATACGGTAGCATCGAAGCTTCCAGCTGCCAAATAACGACCACATGGCGACCATGCCAGGGATCGTATTGTTCTTTGATGGGTGTCGGATAGAACGCATTGACAGTGCCAGTTAGCACCTTGTTGACCAACCAATCGGATGAGAATGCAAACAAGCAATAAATCAATAGTTGAGATGTCATGGATAAATCAATAGTTGAGATGTCATGGATAAATCAATAGTTAAGATGTCATGATTGGATAAATCAATAGTTGAGATGTCATGATTGGATAAATCAATAGTTGAGATGTCATGGATAAATCAATAGTTAAGATGTCATGATTGGATAAATCAATAGTTGAGATGTCATGGATAAATCAATATATACAACGTTGGATCTAAAAAGTACTGTCAGTGATTAATAATAACTTGACTTTACAATCAGTTAAATCAAAAATACAGAAACTGTAGAAAAATAAAGACCGATTTCGTAATACACCTTATATTAAACTTTGGATAATTCTATTAAATAATCTATAAATACAGAAAACTTCAGGTAAGTACCTACCCCCTTCTTGTGACCATATTCGAATGGTTTTATCCCCACTACAGGTTGCTAAGAGTCGTCCATCAAAGTTCCAAGTGGCATCCCAAACACGATCACTGTGACCAGACAAAAGTTGAACAAACTTTAGATTTTCCATTGATACCTTCAAATTAGAAATATAATTTTGATTATGATAAACAATCATTTTAAACATGGTTCAAGAACACTTTCTACCACAAATTCCTAGGTCTAAATGAATAAAAACAGACATTTATTTTTATATTGTGTTCAAACACATATATACACAGAACTGTAATGTTATAAAAATGTTATTATTTTTATAGAGAATAATCCAAATTGAGAAAATAAATTGAGTTAGAATTTTTCAAATTACAAAATAAACATCATTAAAACGTTTATAAATAAAGGAGAATTTGTACAAGAACAATAAAAATGATGTATTAAATCTTGTATATTACATTCACTAAATGGGCTTTAAATATAGTTGAAAGAAAACAAACTTCCAAAATATAAATGAATACAAAAAGGTAGAACTTATAAGATTAGTTTTATAAAATTTGTATTAATTATTAAATCTAGAATTACTTTGTGGGTGTAATTTATATAAGAAAAAAATCGTGTGAATAACAAACACATTTTGAAATATAATAATATTATTTGTAAATATATATAGTCTGTCGCTCTTATGTAATAATTATTCTTCCTTAATCAACCTTTTTTTTCAATTTTATTTCATTCTCCTGATGATGCGATGGTGTGCTGGCCCATGAAATATATCGGGTTTTGCTATTTTTAATAGAGTTTTTACTTGCTGCTAATACAATATGTGTAGTAGTAGATGAATAAAAACAGTTTAATATATGAAGGCTACTATTTATATGGGGAATACTTTCTATGGTAAAATAAAAAATATGTGCATGAAACAGTCACACTCAATGATTATATAATATTCAATTAATCTAATAGAAAAATTGTATGAATTAAAATTATTACAAACCAATGAGATTTGGTATTTTTTTCAACTTCTGGAGACAGCATTAAAAAATATATTTTCTTTTTATAGGCTAATTTTAAGTCCAAAAAGAAAAATAGTAGCTCTCATCACCAAGACAAAAAGGGTAACATTTTTAGCTGACAAAAAATTTGGCTAAGTGTCATGGGATGTGAATTAATCTCTCCACATAACACCTATCTTCAGCTTTTCCTTTAGCTGCCATATAATTGGCCTCAGCCAACTATTTACTCTCTCGAAAAATTGGTACACTGATATCTAAATAGCTAATTTATTTTACTATCATATTTTTCCAAGTAAGGGATATGTTTAGTAAGTAGAGCATATATAATTCAAGCTGAGAAAAACGGGTTTTACCTTTCTTCAATAAAGGAATGAAAATGGTTTTGTGTCT
Organism: Vannuccia rotundouncinata; assembly: GCA_034780395.1. Classification (NCBI taxonomy): domain Eukaryota; kingdom Metazoa; phylum Platyhelminthes; order Proseriata; family Coelogynoporidae; genus Vannuccia; species Vannuccia rotundouncinata. The sequence continues at coordinate 15,898 of JAUZNC010053878.1, read as the reverse complement.
GTGCCAGTCGAAAGCTTAGCATCTTGAAAGGGTTCGTTTGATTGAGAAAAAATGCTCAAAAATACTCTACTATTAGAAGGATGAGCGTCATGGAAGATAAAATTAATACTATCAATTAAAACCTTATGTTGGTTACAATGAGAACTGTTTTTTAACTTAAACTGTTGGCTGAGAATTGTCACAAATTTGATCTTCATCAAGCAAAGCAGCAAGATGTACTCATTTTCATCATCATTAGTTATGCAACTGGCTGCAGCACCCAGGCAATTATTAGTGACTTTCTACTCTCAGTGTTGATGGTACTATGCCTAATAATTCTACAAAGGATATGATTTGATTTCTCAAGATTTTTAGAGTAAATAGATGGTAACTTAACTATAATATGACAATATAGAAGTATTTACATTATTTTCTAATACAATAATTTATACAATCAAAAACCATTTATGTCCAAAATCTGCCAGAAAATATATCTCCTAGAGGTTGGCCATAAACAGGGTTTCACTGAATAACAATTTGTTTTATAAAGTTTTATTCTATGATAAGATCGTATTTTATTTAAAATTACTAATCAAAATTACTAATTTTCTTTATTCAGATCAATATTTTGAGTAATACAGATGTGGTACTAACCTGACCTAGTGTAGAGTTTGGTGCCCTCTTAGCACATTCCAGATTTGTTTTATAATTGAAATCATATCTCTTTAAAATTGTGTCTTTAGTTCCTTTTCATAAAAATAAACATGTTAAATATGTTACTGTTAATTTGTATTTAACTTACTATAGTGTAGTTATGGAACATCTTGCTGAGGATTCTAGTGCTAAAGAATACATTGTTTTTCTAATAGTAACAAGTGATTCATGAATATGGGGATAAGGGGACAAGAATTGCAAAATTCTCCAATAACATGAATTTTTCCTAAGAGTAATTTAAAACCATTTTGTTGTCAAGGACATCTTATGGACTCCCAAAAAGTAAGCCATTTCATTATTTTCAGTCATCTCAGCATCTATGACATTCCCAAACATTAGCATTTGGAATTGTCATTTCTGTATGAGGGCATCTAGTATTAGTTTTGTCAGTATTTAACACAAAATGCAAACAACTTTCATATTTCCACAACAATGATAGTCAATATGTTGGGGGGGGGGGGGGGGTGCTTCTCTTACTTTATTGTTGTTGTTCCATCTGATAAATATAAAGAATGTATTTTAAATCAAATAAATAGATATTATATGTGAATAGTATCACATTTAGTCAAGTCAACTTTTAGTTATATACCTGAAACAAAATAATTATAAGTTACTACTTTCTGAACTCCTCCTGTCTACATAATGTTATATTTTTTCTCTAAAAAATGGCAACACATTCCAACTCCCATTTTAAGAATATAAATTAAACATAACACATGAACACCTGTTGCTACTTAATGTTTCTAACTGCTGCCCTTTTCTCATGCTCAATTGTTTCCAGCCTCTTTTTACTGAGACTGAAGATTTTTAGACTTCTCAGATATTAATTGCTGAAAAAGATATTTGTATAGAGAAATCTAGGAGAATACTGTTTTATTTGATATGTACATTTTACCAAAATATCTATCTATTTGCAAAAAAGTGTATTTATTTGGCTTCTGTTGAACCAGTTGTGTTGTGGCAAACATGTTTATTCAATATTGGTGAGTTTGCCATCTGTATAGGTATATAAAAAAGTATTTATGATTGTCTATGTTTGTATAAAAAGTCCAATAATAATAATCTATATAGTTTTAAATTATGTACAGGGTGAGTCAAAAAAAACTTTTGGTTTAACATTTAAAATCTATATATTTAAAAAACAAGAAACATGTAAATTTTACAACTTAATTACAACCTACTTTACAGTGTTTGGGAGAGTCATGGAAAGTTTATTAGAGCATTGGAATGGGTATAGCTTGAAGCTTAGTGGCAGTTCAGTTAGTTAATCCAGTGACTGAAATATGAATCCAGGTGTCTAGATTTTTTCTGCAAATATAACCAAAGCCAGCATTTTAATTTTGAAATTTTGCTGACAATTTAGTCAGTCATCATCTAATCCACTGATCTGGCATCTTTTTATTAAAAAAATTGTAAGGCATTCATAAAACAATGGGGAGGAGGTTCACTTCATTTCAAATTCAAAGGATATTTTAAAATGCTTAAAATATCTACCTGCATCCTTTGGATGTATCCAATGTGGATACATGGCTATATTTCCTATTCCTTTGCATCACATGGAGTGAAAAACATTATGCATATGGGGTTTGTTGCTTTAAACATTCATAGGATGAGAGGGGCTTTTTTTAAATGACCATAGCACAAGAGGGAATTTTATTCTTATTGGTCAAATATTTAACAGTTAGGTTTATTAATATTACACAGACATAGCTGTATTCTTATTTTTTCAAACTTTGTCCATAAGACAATAGAGTTTTTCAATTTGTATTGTTTTGTAAAATATAATAAAAGATCATTATTATGTTTTCATATCTAAATATATCTTTGTCATCTACTGCATCAGGTGATCATGCCTGGGAATAGGTTTTTCCAAACAGAGGATATAAATTTGTTCATTCAAAAATTTCTTGTAGCTCATGGCCTAGCTCCTTTCAAAGAAAGAAAACTTTGGTTAATCCTAACAAAATATGGTAGTTTTTAGACAAATACAAAAATGAGAGTGCTGGACAGCATTTATCACCTCCATGGGACATGATTCAGCAGAGAAATATGGATGTAGCTTAATTACAGCACTGGTTCAGCATAGATTTATATTGGGAATTTCATGTAAATACTATATGAATCAGCATTGGTAGTAGTTACTCCAAAATGCATCTGAATTAATCTATCATCCAGGAGCAACATATAAAGACAGATTACTCTCTATTCTAAATAATATAATTCATAATGATCATAATTTATTCACTGATTAGGAAATAATAACTACAAAAAAGTGATTAAATTTTGTTCTGAATAGATATAAAAATAATAGCAGTTTGATAAGTTTTTATAAACAAATATATATATAATATGCAGGCATGAGATTGGACTTCCAGAAAAAAGCCTGAAAAGCCTGAATAATCCTATGCCTGAATATGACATTTTGTTGAAATAGACAATCTACAAAATACTATGAAATTCAAGGGCATTCAAAGGACATTATGGCATTTTGATAAAATTCAATGGTTTTTTAAGGATACTGTAAATGTTAAGAGTTTTAAAGAGGGGGCTAAAACCCTGGGGGTCTTTACTCAAAACCTTTGTAAATATGAGCTTCTTACGATGAAAGAAAAAATGTTTGTACAATGATGCTTAAATCTCGTTTCTTGAAACCTTTATATGAACTTTGTAAAGTTACAAAGAATTAACACTCCTTCTTATCTCAAGACCAGGATGTGCATGGTGAATTGCCAGAAAATATTTGAGATTTTTGTAAAAATAGACAATTTTAGTAACTTCCCACACTTTGGAAGATAATTATATATATTTAAAATAAACATTAGTAAATCCATGGTTAGACTTTTTGAAAAGCTCATTTTCTCCATTATTTAAATTTATAAATGTTTATTATTTAGTTACATAGTTTAAAATCAATTTACTTATAGGCTATTTATGTCTTATGTCATTTTTCTAACAATATTTGATAAGATTATAAGATAAAAATATACTATTATATAAATTTAAGCAAGTCAAATGTAATATATATGGAAAGTATGTTTCATTATCTTTATTTTGAACCCAAACATGACATATAAAACTCAGTTATTTATAATATATATAAAATGACTTTCAAATTCAATTTGTATAAAATTCTTGTTTACAAGGTTAAATTGTTATAAAATATTATTTCTATGTCATATTATATATTGTAATAAAATATTAAATTAAATTACATATATTTCATATAAAAACAGTTATGCAGGATACAGTATAAGTTAAAAGAATATTACTATAATGAACAAGTCAAAGAGTTCATTCTAACAGTGCAAGAAGATTTTTTAATTTTATTATTTACTAGTTATACAGGGTGTTTTATAAGTCAGGCATTATAGGAGAAATTATATATTTACAATTTACAAAATAATTAACATATGAAAGCATTCATTTAAAATGTTTAATGATATTCAAATAATGTATATGATTTTAAAATAATTTGATACATAGGTTAATTATCTTGTAAATTGTAAATATATAATTTCTCCTAATATTGTGACTTATAAAAAACCCTGTATACTTATTACATTTGTTATTGTTTAGTCAATATAAAGAAGTCATGGTGCTGCATAATTAATGTAAAAATAAATAGAATTCATACCTCATAAATTAATGAAATCTTATGTATTTTTAATCTTTATTCTAAAAACAGTTTTATGTAAGTAACATAAAATCATCCCATATAGCAATATAACTTTGTGAATCCTTATAAATTCAATTAGATCATAAATTAAAAATATGCTTCATAAATTTATTTATTCAAAATCTATACATACCAAGCTATATATGTATAATTTTATAAATAATTAATTAATTAATAATATTGTTATATATAGTCATAGTATTTTATCATTACAGAGTTAACATTAATTTCAGCACATGTAAAATAATTTAAACCAACTTATATCTTATTTATGTAGTACTTATAAATGGTTTAGACCAACCTTAAATATTATGATCAAAACTAGTGATATGGTTGTCTGTTTGTAGTTATGATTGCTTCAAGTAAAGCCCAAATTCAAAAATCACTTACAAACCATCTTACCTACAAACTTTCTTACAAAGTACCCAGTTAAAATGGTTTTGAGTAAAAACATACAATGATGGTATCAACTTACAAGTAAATTTGATTGTATGAATGTTTTGAGCAAAGACCTCTTGGGAGAGAGACGTTATTCTGTTGATAGAGTATCTGTCATCTGTGTGAAAAAACACTTTTCTTTCTGAATCAATAGAATGGTGCAATACCTTTCTGAATTCTTTAAAAACACAAAAAAATGTATTTGTTGTTGTATTTCAGTCCCTGGATCAACCCTCTAACCAAATTGCCACTTAGCTTCAAGTAATATCCATTTTACTGTTTTTAATGGTTCCCAAATACTGTAATGTGTGTGAGGACCCATGGGCAAGGACAAGGCAATAAGGAGGGGGAGGGGTCTCATGAAGTTGTAAAATGTACATGTTTCTTACATTTAAAATGTTATTTTTTAACTTCAATGGACTTTTTATTCACTTTGTATACTTTTTTCTGTATGATACTAATACTATCAGCTAGGTTTCTGACAATTTCAACTACAATTATTTTTGATTGCTATCTAGTTAACAAGAAATTCATTATGACCTGCCTAAATAATTATAGAATAAAAATATCTTTAACTGCTTTTCTTTAATTTATTTTTTTGTCAAAAAATAATACTATTTATCCATTTAGAGATAAAAACCAATTTTTTAGTTGATAAACATATAAATTAAAACATTTTTAATTAATTATTTGACTACCAATTGAGTTAATAGGTAAAGTAGCTTACAGTTAACTTTAATAAGGACAACAGTGAAATCGGCAATAATCTTTATTAAAAAATATATAATAATTAATATTTTCAATACTGTTAAACTGTAGGGAAAGGGCTAAAAACAAATATACTTAAAACAATATTAATTAAACAAATTAAAGTAAGATTTAAAATACCTAATATTAAAAATAGTTTTATAATCATACTTTAATAATGTAGTTTACTATTTTAAATTTACCTTAATCCATTACTAAACAATATATATTATCCTATATTATCTATTTAAAATTCTTTTAGATTCAATGTTATTTTATATTTTGATCTATATATAAATAAAAGTCAATATAAACAATTTTTTTTTCCAAATTAAGCTAAATAATGAACAAAATAAGGCAAAATTAACTTTGCAACCGAATGAAGCAAAAATCACTTGATAGTAAAATAATTAATTAATTAAAAGACACACTCAAGCTTTCGTAAAAAACGGATTCACATAATCATGGAAGAAGAAAGAAATGCACAAATGATAGAGATTGTCAAAATAATGATCTATATAAAATAATAGGGGCAGTTCAAAAATGACGTCACACTGATTAGGGAGAGGGGGGTTGATAAATCCGGAACAAAGCGTGATGGAGAGGCTGAGGGGGTTTCTAAAAGTGTGACGTAACAAAACGATCCTGTAAAAGCCGCATAGAGTAAGATAAACTCTGTTTTATTATCTATACTCTATTTTTTAAGCACATAATTGTTTCGTTTAAATTAATCGAATTCACAAATTATTCGAAACCGTTTTCCTTTCATAAGATGATAAGGAGAAGGTACCTTTAGGCATTTCAGCTGCAAATAAGCAGGCACCTCTGTTAATGCATCTAGCCTCCAAATGTAGTTCAAAAGTTCGCCAAAATCCCCGCAACGAACTTTGTTGCCCTAGTTGACAAAGCTTTAGTCTGGTATGTGCAGTAAATGCAAGGAATATCACGCTACTGTCCGTTTTCTTAAAGGCCACTTAAAACATTCTATCGCGCAAAGTATAACGGCTATACTGCTGATATATCCTGCATCTTAATTTAAGATATCCCCATCTCGAATTGCTGCAAGAATACATTGGGAACTAATTTGTGTTATTGCACAAGATGACGAGCAAGAAGAATTTGAATGGTTTAATTCTGAAAAAATGGAAGTGGACATTAAGAAAACAGCTCCTTAAAAGATTACAATCAAAATCGGGACTCCTGTTTTTTCTATTTAAAATATGATCTCTCAGTGGGAAAAGGACGATTAATTTTAGAATGTCTAAAATTGATTACATTAATGCTTTTAATGTTTAAAATACCTTCAGATAAATTTTCGCCAAATATGTACATATCACACGCAGATGTATTTTATACCTATTGAATAGATGAACACCATAGTGTAGATTGGATTCAATATAGGTAGTGTTATCAATTGAGTTGACAAGTAGAGTCGTGTTAAATGTTGTCGGAAGACCAACCATCATTAACCTTGGTATCAAATGCAATTAACAGAAAAGGAAATGCAAAATAAAAGTGCTCATATTAAGCGCATTCACTTACTTGCATAACTTCTGAGGGAAAATTCAAAATGCTTCATTTTCTATACTATGTGTTCCACTACGGCTTGCTTTTTATTAGAAATATGGAAGAAATTATCATGTCTGTCATCTTTGTCAGTACCATTGGCTTATATGTTATTTATCTAGACCGGCAAACTGATCAAAAAGCGTCTAGAACGCATTTCAATTATATACGGTATTAGTTTCTTTTAATAGAGGGTACCTATTCAATTAATAATATCTATTTTAATAGGCTTTTGTTTACCCCTCTTTTAACCGAAACTAATACCGTATAAAATTGAAATACATTTATAACTCCCACGAATTTCCAATTGATTATCAATAGAGATGATATATACCTTCGCGGACGTGGTTATTGGTCAGTACCATATCTCGCATATTAGAAAAGTATAAATTATTATTAAGATTTCCTATAAATATTATATATATATATATACGTTTTTTTCCAACGAAATGTATTTAAATATATGTAAACAACAATATTAGCTTAAGAAATTAGACCTTTTTTAAAATTCAATTATATCCATTTTTTTCCGTTAATTTGAAACTTCCATTGCAATATTCCAAATAACGTATTTTCAGTGTTTAGAATGGTATATAATAAAGTAGAATTCAATAAAAGGGAACGTCACAATCTTTAGTTAAAGACAACAATAAAATTACGATTTTGCAAAACCAATGTACCTTTTCCATATATAGATATTTTTTATTGCGGGATTTCCATTAACCTTCGGTATGGAAAAATCCATATATATATACTATCTTTGTTTGTACAATATCTATGGAAAAAACAGCATTTATATATAGACATACCGCTTCTATCTTATTTATATTTCTATGGTCAGTACAGTCTGTACTTCATGCAGCTTAATTTATACATGATGCAACGATTGAAAGATGAGACGGCTACTAACAATTTCCGTGTTCAAGTTCTATCACGACACTATTTTTAGCTCTAGCACAATTGGTAAGAATTTTAGTTTTATAATATATAGCAGTAATAAGGAAGGTGGAAGTCTACTACACACAAAGGATCGTTTGTTCGAACAAAGACACCCCCCGAATCCGATAAAGTTCATTTTAGGGTTTTTCAGCACATTTGCATGTTAAATAGGAGTGCATCCAATAGTTGCATGCATCCAATATGAGTCCGGTTAATTCAAAGTTATAATTAATCTCAAAGATTAAGTCAGTTGGATTATTGCGCGCGTATTTTTTGATACGTTCCTATGCAAATTTAAATCTGATTTAAGCGATTAAAGCACGAGAAAGGCCTTATAATTAGAACTTTTAAATTAATGAGCCCAATAATTCACACGCGGTTCTAAAAATAGGCATGGCAACTTCTGGCTCATTGACACCTATTGGATGCTATTATAGTTAATGACACCTTTTCTCTTCTTTCCAATGCCGTGTAAAATTTTCCTAAAAATTAAAAAATTTTGGCGGTGAATCCAAATTTGTATAGTTTAGCTAAACGCGATGCGGCACTTGATTACTTTGATTTCGGCTATACAGTATCGGATTTTTTATAATTATAAGGGCGAACAATACTATTTTGCAAATGGAGAATTCGTTTTTGCTACTAAAAACTTGATTAATTATAGTTATGGATACATAACAAACACTTATTGAATTTAACCAAATATTTTGATTTTTACAAAGACAGTATTAAATTTCATTAATGAACAAATGTCATGGGCGTAGCCAGGTTTTTGTATGGGGGGTGACCAAATCAAGATACGGAACTAAAAAATCAAGCTACATGGCATTATTATATACATTTATTTTTATAATGCTCATTTTATACATGCATATTCCAAATAGAGTTTTTACACAATATGTACCATACGGTAGGTAAATAGTTGCTTTTTTATCGTTAATGTAACTTCATTATGGCTTTAATAAATTTTGAAATGCTAATCGCCGGGGGTGTAATGTTGCATAGATATCGACAACTTTGTCAATGTCAATTTTGGCGTCATAGTGAATATGAAGAAGTGCCAAAGAAGACTGCCTATGTTGGCACATTGTGGCCCGAGTGTAATGATGAAGGCGTCGAAGTGCACTGGCTGATCGCTCACACAAGGTGCACGCAATTTTTAACAACACAGAGACATTTGGATACATATCAACAGTTGACGTTGTTGGTCATTCATCCGATTTCATTTTGAACATCTAAATAAATAAAAAAGTATTATGATAACATGTTAGAAACGATAGAGGTTAAAATTCTATAGATTAAATATTATGATTCGCATTTATACTAAATATAACTATAGGTAATACATATTTTATAATACTTGAGTTTCCGGCGTTTCAATTCCATGTTCATTACAGTGGGGTTTGGCAGATCATCGTTGTACATTTCGATAACCTTATCCAATTTGGTAAGGTCATCTTGCTCGCAGATAATGTTGGAACGAGATTGAGGAGGGATATCGCTGTTGAATGAAGAGCTATAAAAAGATATTTCTTTTTTTAAATTGTGTATTAATCCCCTATAGTGTAATGATAAACTCGATATGTGTATATATGTAGATATATTATAGTATATATTTTTAAACTTACGAGAAAAACTGTCATTTAAATTTGTGACAATATGGTCCAACAACGGCCTAGGGGTTAATAAAATTATATGCCACAAATGTATAAATTGGTAAACTACCAAATGTGATGGGAAAAAAATGAATATTATGGGATCTCTATGGGGTGACTCGTCACCAAAAAAATTCTTTTGACCGGAACTTGGGTGACGCGTCACCCCCCCTGGCTACGCCCCTGAATGTTACTATATTGTGTTGGAAGAATTGAATTTTACAATTAAGAAACCTGATTAGTTATTAATAGTTATCAGTAACGGATTGACACTTATTCATTTTTTTAAATATTCTGATTTTCATCAAAACTTTAACACATTTCAATAATTTAATGACAATTTAAAACTTGATTAATTATAGTTATCGATACATGATTGGCATTTATTGGTTTTTAGCCAGGCAATAATGGATTTCAATAATTTGTATGTCTATTAATACTAAATAACATATGGAGAATTCGATTGTACTATTATCTACTTCAATAAAACAAAAAATTTGGCACTAATTTAAAATTTCAAGAAATTCGAAAATATCAATTGGAGTGACCTTTCCGGACCTTTTACCATATATCATAAATTAGTTTCTACTCCACCCACGCATACGCGCACACGTTTCATCCGCGTGGAATTTTCCAAGATTAAACCTTTTTGTGCATAAATTGCGGTTTAACCATACTCCCAAGCATTGTATACTACCACATAACGCTTATTCCACCAACGCCCAGCTCATGGGTATTTTCCAGGAATTGAATTTTTTTGAGTGTAATTTAAATTTGCAAAGTATAACTGTATGCAGTATTTGATCATACACCCACGCATTAAAGTTATACCTCGATGGAGTATATTTTATGAGGACGAGAATAAGAATTTTAGAAACAATACCACATTTTAAGGATTTTACTAGACATATTAGTTTACTAGACATTAATGTATTTTAACTAATTTTATCTGCTAAAAATCCATAAATATTGATGCATAAATAATATCTCTAATTATTAATTTAATTACATCCAATAAATTTTAACAATTATAAACATTTATCATCTCTTAATATCCATAAAATGACTAAATATCCTTAATAATTCCTAAATTCTCAAAATGTCTATAATTAATATTTCATAAAAATTTATCATATGTTATCGAATTTTAATAAATTTTAACACATTTTATCATTGTTAAAAATACATAAAAATTCTTAAAAATATCAAAATTACCTTAACAATCTGTAAATAACATTTTAAACGGTAAAAGCCTGCTCATTTTTTTACTATGTAAAGCCTACCAGTCATTTTTTGAATGAAAGTAAGGATTACAACATAGCTGTGATTGTATTTATATCCAGTAGGAAGGAAACAAACAATAATTGCAAAGAAATAGATCAAACATAAGTTTAGCTGGTCAATTATTATGATCACAGTCAGGGCATAGTTTTCGTTCATGTTCAGCACAAATAACCTTGTTACAAACAGAGCATAAATTCCGAGATTTCCGATCCCGCTGCCTTGGGAAAAATTGACACCGAGCTGTTCCTCTTCCGCGATCAGCGGCTAAGCTTGAAGATTGCCAGGTGTCAATTATTTGTCAATTTATTTGACTGCTAAAATAACTAAGATACTGGGGTACACCTGTACCCCACAGTGGGCTTTATCATAAAGACTCACCGTACGAAATTATGGCTAAATATATTGCAGTGACAATAATACCTATTAAAAGTACCTAATCAAATAATAAAATTCACGGAAGGGCAGTTTCCAATCTACTTCACAGCTTGTTAGACATTATTCCAAATACAGCTGGGGTCCATGTGTACCACACAGTAGGCTTTAATAGTAGGCTTTAACAGTAGGCTTTAATCTACTATTAGTAGATTTCATCATATTTTATAAAATATAAATATTGCTAAAAATCCTTATAAGTCCATAAAATTCATAAAAATTCAAACAATGGTTCAATTTACAAAATATCCCGAAAAGGTTTCAAATAGAACCCAGTTTTAAGTAGTTGGCCCCCCTGATTATAATAAAAAGGAAGGTAATATATAAGTATCACACATAGTATATGTATGTCGCTACATTTGCTGCTGAAACTTTCTCTCGATTAATTTAAAGTTCCAGCAGTAACACTTCAGGTTCATGGACGTCGCTTTCCCGTGGCACACCTGGATCGTTTCAACAAAGGGACCACTAGATCCAACAAAAACAATTTGTCAGGGGAATGTCAGAAAGGGGACATTATACACATATGATTGTATTCATTTGTATACATTATAGCCCGATGTCATAGCGTATGTTACAATAAATAAATATGCTGTTAAAAATAATCATTTTGATTGCAACTTATAAAATATAGCAGAAATTTCTTTTTTGCTCGACACCTATCAGTATTAATTGTAATATGAAGGGGAGGTTTCTTGTGCTTTTAGATATCAAAAATTAAATCCTCGTGATAAATTACCATAGAATACAAATTTATGAATTTATATTATATATTTCAAAATTATCCTCCTAAAATGGTAATCTAAAATGAATTAGCTGGGACATGCCAAACAATATTTTAAATATAGAGATATGTCTAATTCTAAAATATAATGACATCATGTTGTGCCCCCCTGACAAATTTTCTGGGACCGGATAAAAATTATTCCAGGAAAGTTGTGTAATTGTAACTTTACTACTACTAAATTTAAACTCGTACGGATTTTCATCTTCAGACTGCTAAAATACAAACAAGAAAACAAAAATGAATTAGGAATAGAAAAAGATTAAATACAACAACAACATCAAATGTGATGATTTGCACTAAGAGGACTAGATTCAAGACTGTAAAGAAACAATACTCACTCGTAGACAAAGTCAGAACGAAACTATAGACAGCTACGAAGGAGATCTAGACCTACAATGGGTGCCGAACCATGCTAACATCAAAGGCAATGAACTGCAATGCCGCTACAAAAGAAGCTACTATACTGATACCAACAACACCCTGAAATTCTCTTTACTCTGAAATGGAAGAGTTTAGCCAGTTTCATCAATAGATCCATCAAAGATCCGAAGGCACATCACCCACCAATCATTGAAACCTACACTTCTATCAAGGAACTCCTACCCAACAGGAAAACGAGGTTAGTTAGGCTGTCACATCTAAGAGCAGTGAACAAAAAAGTGGAAAACCAGGTTGACAGGTAAGACCCGACATGTCAAGAATGTCAAATGATGACAAAAGATCTTAGGAACTGGCTGCAGGAATATCCAGCAACAGCCAATCTTCGTACTCGCATCTTCGAAGGCACTTTTCCTCCTTAATTTTATGTCTCTATTTATGTTTCAACTTTAAAAAAGCTTTTGAAATTATCGAAAAATCTATATTTTGACACAGATAGTTAGAAGACTCAACTACGCCGAATTTGGATAAAAGTATTATAAATACGTTTGTTTTATTATTACTTAAAATTAAAAATGTAATGTGCATATTCTAGGTGAATGTCACGACTCTGCCTATATTTTGATAGAAGTTTTCATAAGGAACCAGCTATAGTTTTAAAAAAACCAAGGTCCCAACTAACAATATCTTATTATAAAGACTATCTTATTTTAAACTTTCTCATAAGCAACGTTCCTATAATATATTTAGATTCGTCGAAAATTAATCGATTTTATAATAAAAAATATGAAAAAATAAATTTTATTTGTAACTCTTTTGAATTTTTTTATATTTTACAATTTGCCCGATTAACATGACGAAATAGATAATCAGAATTATAGACTAGTGCAAAGGACCATTTATGTTTAAAATCATTGTGGCTCACACTCGTTTTAATAATTAAGCTTATAAAATGTAATCAAAGTATAATTCAGCTTCTTTATCGTTCCGACTACGCACATACGTAAACTTAGATGTTAGATATTTGTTATACCTTAAAATAGCTGTACTTAATCTATTCGATATATAGTTCTATAATTGGAAGTACCGACAATCCAGTATTTTGATAAATAAATGTATCATTGACTGTATCAGTCCCGACAATCGAGTATATTTATCCGTAAAAATATCAAGAGTTCCGACAATCCATAATATTTTATAGTCACTAAAATGCGGTCAATTCCATTTAATGCTAAGTTTAAAAATACCTCTATTGTCGGTCGACTCAAAATGTTTCTGAGATTTTCTTTAAGTGTCGGGACTTCAGTTTTAATTTTAAACTAAGCTCGAGCTGATTAAATGGATTGAACTTAAATTTAGAATATACAGATTGTGTATTAACGTAATAGCTATCATCTCTGTAAATGTTAAGTAAATTAAAGCAAGTCCCGACAATCGAAGAATTTTTATAGTCCCGGTAAACCACCGATTTCGAGCAAAGTAGAAGAAAATCAATTTATAATATTAGCAATATCTGGATAAATTAGCAATGTTACCTAAGACAAAAATAATATCGGTATATTACACACATTATATTAAATTTTCTAAAAAATACTAGAGTCTATATTATTTAAGATGGAGGAGTCAGTAAAACAACCCATTATATATAGGCACCTAATAATATGTAAACCGCACATGGTATCGCGGTTAATCTCATGCATTATAATATATGATTTTATATTAGAGATGATAATTATAATTAAACTATTGCCTCCAATATAATATTATGTACTATATATGTGCAAGATGTTGAATAGTAAAAATGTCAAAATAAAAAAAGCTAATTCTCCAACACACTCAAATAGCATTAACTGACGAAATCGAAAACACACACGATTTCAGAAAATAACTTTAGTACATTTCTCCTTATCTTATTAATTTAATACATATTCACCACCAAGATTCTAATAGTGAAGATAAATATTTTATGTTATTTACCAATTTTATAAAAGGTATACCTATAGCATGATATCTAAATTCAGATTATTTACTTGCTTTAATACCTATTTTTAAGAACTCATTACGCGCCTGCATTAAATGGTAACTGTTTGTTTTTAAACAGATTGACTTACTTTTATAATCAGAAGGACGTTTATAAAAAATCAGGCAGACGTCTAGTTAAATCTTGTCAAATATTAGTCTATATAAAAATCATATTTTTAATGAATTTAAAAACCTTTTACGAATTACGCCTAAAAGTTAAACATTAAAAATTGAAATTGTCCAAAAATTATTTTTCTCAATGTCGTACAAACTTATGGAAGATATACTGAATAGAATAATTAGAATTAAAGAAATTACTACAATAGTTAAAATTTATATTAAAACAAACTTTTGTATAAAATGTGTAGAAATATTACAACGAAATCTTTAACTAAATATTGCACTATAATGGTTATTTTGGATATCAAACTGAAATTTGTTTAGTTTTATCTTTATAAGTCTTAGAATACTAAACGTGTTTAAAATTATTTAATATTAGATTACGTAAAAAAATTATTATATATCACCATAATAAAATGGGACAATGTGTTTTTGTAGTTACTTCATAATTGGCTAAATAACGATTTAGGAACCGTTCATAAAATGTTATGTAAAAAGCTCAACCATTCTCAAAATATTGAGCTCGCAGACTTTTAAAAGAGTTATGATTTATTTAAAAGTTCACTAAGAAAAGTTATCGAAATCCAAGGTGAATTACAGTGTTAACATTGAATTGTTTTGTAAATGGACACCTATCTAAATATTTATTAAAATAAATTATTAAATCTTTTTTAGCAGAGTTACAATCTTTATATTGTGAATTACTTACATGAAACTACAATTAAAATTATGATTATAAAGGTGTATAGATAGGATCGGAAACATTGAATTAGTGGAGATTTTAATAATTGTCCATTTTGGGTCAAACTTAATCTTAAAGACAAAAAAATATAATTGTACAATATATATTCAAATAAATATAAAAACAAAATAATATTTTTATATATATTAGATTATAATAAAAATAGGAATAGATAGATAACACCAAGAATATTTTGATACATATTTTTAACAGAATTTAGATATATAGGTTTAATTACTACAAAAAATTTACTACTTATATAATTTTCAGTAATATAAATATTTTACAGTTTAAAATGTAATTATCATAATATGGAGTAAGGATCGTTACGTATTGTGAACTTATTTACTCTATGATCATAAAAATACAAGAATATTCTAAATATGAGTGTACTATTATTTGTGAAAAATGTTAGATAT
>JAUZNC010053867.1:0-14755 GCA_034780395.1 Vannuccia rotundouncinata | reverse complement strand
CAAACGGTTTGTTTTATATAGGCTCATTTTCAGATATATAAGTCAATTCGTGATTTCTCTGTCCCCGCAGTGTTTTAGTCTTTCTATGAACTATTTTTATAATATTTCTTAGTGTTTTCTATAGTAAGCTACACTAAGCACGTAAGGTAAGCACGTAAAAAACAATAAGATAAATTGCTATTGGCTGCTGAAAGCAATCGAAATTTACATAAAACACGTTGTGACGTCAGATATTAAATCTTTAGAGAAAAACCTTGCATATTTGCCCATTACTCTGAAAATACTTCTTAAAGAATTGTTCAATGGAAAATCTGTAGATCTTCAAATAGCATCCATCAGCCAGTGTATAATGCAAATGTGTCGGCCTCGTATCCTTTTGACACCCATCCCAGTTGGATTAGCGGTGCAAGTGCATCATCAGTTTGGTTCCCGATTCTTGATAGATAGTTTGTCAAGCCATGGCTTTTGCACTTCCTATGCAGAGGATATCAGGTTTCTAACTTGTGCTGCCAATTTCACAGGAACAGATGTGCCGATGGAAGGACATTTCGGTCAGTACATTGCGGATAATGTAGACCACAACCTGCGAACCCTTGATGGATTGCGAACTTTCCATGGTATGGGAATTATCAGAACTGTGACTCCCGGCATTTAGAAACAGATATCTGTCCCAAGGTTACAGTCCGCTGACAACAGCTTTCTTGATGCAAAGATAGCTTATACGTTATTACCAGGGAGTAGTTGGTAAAGGAGTTCCAATAGTATATAAGAAGCTGCCCCTTGATATCGATGTGACTGATGATTCAGAACACGTTGACACTTTGTGGAAAATATCTCGGCCACTTCGATCAAAATCCCCTGCTTGGTTGGGCATGATGCAGACAATTTCTAAAGGAGATCACCCAGGGAAGGCCTCGGTTCATTTCTTGCCAATGATCGACATGGAACCTACAAACATGAGCTGTGTCTATTCAACGTTACATTTTGTAGCTGAGGAAAATAAACGCCAGGGGACAACACCCATGCTCACATTCGATCAACCATTATGGTGGAAAGCAAAAACTATAATCATTAATGAAGGTACAGGTCCTTAATCTTGGTGGATTTCATTTAAACATGAGTTTCCTAGGATGCATTGGCCATACTATGCAATCTTCTGGATTGCAGGAAGTACTTGAACTCATCTATGCAGACAATGCAGTCACTCATATGCTTACTGGTAAGACCTATCTATGCCAGAGCAGTACGGAGACATGCCTTAATCGTGTCAAGAGCATATGGAATACCACTCGATCCTACAAAAGAAGAACTGATATCAACGGGTGACATTCAGAAGGCACTAGAGATTTTTGATGACGTCCTTTCTGAAAAGGGGTCGGTAGGAGAGGCTGGTTTGTCGAAGGAATTGTTGATGCTGAAAGACGCAAGTGCTCAGAGCACCCAACCGGCAAACTCTGGATTCAATACATGGAGATGGTAGACTTATTACGAAGAGTACTTAAGGCACAACGTACAGGGAACTTCATGTTGTATCTGCAATCACTGAAGGAAATGCTTCCTTTCTTTGCAGACTGTGGGCACTCAAATTATGCCAAGTCGGCCTACCTACACTTGCAAGATATGTTGGAGTTGAATCTTTGCAATCTTTGCTAAGTTACTCACTGGCCTGTTTGTAGTTCGCAGGACTGATCGACATTGGACAGGCTTGCCGACGGATCTCATCATAGAGCAGGTTTTGATGAGGTCATTGAAGACAATGGTGGACTTTCACGCGGATGTGGAATGGATGAGAAACAGCGAATGCGATGGGTTCTTGCAATGCCGGCATGTGCCGGGAGACAGTGACAGGCAGACAGTACAAGACAAGTGAACAACATAAAGAAATGAGGGCATCCAGGAAGGAGCGTGACCAGAAGGACATGAAAAAGGTATTGGGTTTTCTTGAAGACTACAACCCTTTCAAGGAGACATTGGAGTTGCGTAATATAGCAATTGGTATTACAGGGCCACAAATGGCAAATCCACATAAAGCTGTTGAACTTGGTGAAAACATTCTACAAAAAATGGAAGGTCAAAATGCTTTTGAGTTCTCTTTCTGTAAAAAGGATCAAATTGAGACACTTAGACAGAAAACATTAGTTAATGGTGGAAAAGTAGCACTCGATCCACAGCTACTATTCCAGAGGTTGATTATCATCGCAAATAACAGTGAGCTAACAATTTGGAAGAAATTTGGAAGTGTTGGGACATTGGGATGATAAAGAATGCGCTTGGTGAGAAAATGTGCCATCGTTTGCCATTCGTCCATGCCATTGGCGGCTGTGACACCACTTCGCGTCTCTTCGGATTTGGGAAAGGTGCTGCGTTAAAGAAAGCACAGGAAAGTGATGTTTTTAAGAGACAGCCAGATGTATTCTGTTCAGCTTCTCAATAACCAAATGACATTCAGCAAGCTTGGGAGAAAGCGTTATGTCGTCTGTATGGAGGCAAGGGAAATAATGATTCATTGGACAAGTTGCGCAGACAGAAGTTCTGTGGTAAGGTTTCATGCAGCACATCATGTGTTGAGGTCCAAAACCTGCCGCCCACCTCAGACGGTGCAAAATATCATTCATATCGCGTTTACTATCAGGTACAAGTCTGGATGGGTAATGATAACGTGAAGCCAGAACAGTGGGAATGAAAACTTAAAGATGGCAAGTTCCAACCGGAATCTATGGACTCTGAACCGGCACCGGAGGCCCTACTGAATGTACTAAGGTGCCGTTGTAAAGGGGATTGAGACAGTATCAGATGTATTTGCAAGAAACATGGACTGGAATGTTCAAATGCATGTACTGAATGCAGCTCTACGACATGCAAAAACATTACAATTATTGAGACTGTTGAGGAATATCAAGATATTCTCTGAATGACTTAAGAATGACTTAAGTTAATTTCAGTTTGTTTTAAACATATGAACAGAATTTACTGTGATGAGTTATTTACTAAATGCCTTCTAAAATCTTGAAATTTGGTTTCACAAGGAACTTGATTTGAAGAGAGATAATTAATTACCATATATATTTTTTATAATTTTGCATATTTCTTATATTTTATGACGTAACTAGGTACTTTTATTTATGTTAATTAACCCCTTTTGGGGTCTTAGATCTTTTTGATTTTGGATATGATGTCACTGGGTGGTCTATACAAGCATATAAAACAGTAATATATTCTGTTGCAAATTGTGTGAGGTTCATCTTTATTTTTACTGGTCTATAAATAAATAGATATATTTAGCATATCTGTATAGTGAACTTCATCAACACATTCATAGATTAAGAATGGGTCACCATTAGTATGAATTATAATATAAACATTGGACCATAAAATTAAATAAATTACATATCTATGGTATGGATGAATTATTTTCTTTCCATCGAATTCTCGTTTAGTTTTTATTTTGTTTTCTACTTTGTAATATCTTGCAATTAAATATTATTACGAACTCAATTTGATCTTTTCTTTTAACTTGTTTTACGACGGTTTAATTTATTTACTGTTTAAATGCACTTTTAAAATTTTACAAAATATGTTTATGGAAGTTTAACTAAAATGAATATATTATAGTAACCTGGTTGTGTTTAAATTGTTATGTATAAAATCTATAAAAGTTAAAACATTCATTTTGAATCTAATATTGCGTATAGTGTGTCAGAAAGGCACACACTAAATATATAATAACATTAAATTTAATTAAATTAACTTAACATCTAAAAAATTCAGTAAAATTAACCGATGAAATACAATCCAAATTGAATTAAAATTAACAAACTAATAAAATACTAATCTAACAAACGTTTTGGCGTTAGGTCTCCTTCGTTAGAAAGGTTTTTAAAATTTGCATCTATATTTTATTTTATTTGTATTGTATTTTAGTGGTTTTTATTTTACTTTTATTATACCTTTTGATTTAATGTATTTAGTTTATTGATGTTGGTCATACTCAAATATATTAATTGAAAATTTATATTTGATAATTTTTGAATTTCATTTAATGTAAATTATAACTCAATTAAATAGATTGATTGTTGCATTTAGAGCATTAAAAAAAATCTGTGTTTATTATCCAGTAGCGTATGAAGGGGGAGCTTCAGCCCACCACCCTCTTCATAATTTTAGGGACGTACTTCGCAGAATAGAAATTAGCATAATTAAAAATAACATATCGCTGAATGTTAAAAAGCAATTGTACATATTTTTTATATATTTACATATTATATATTTACATATTATTTACAATTGGATAATAAACACCGATTTTTTTAATGCTATAAATGCAACAATCAATCTATTATTTCAGTTATAATTTACATTAAATGAAATTCAAAAATTCAAAAATTCTCAAATATTAATTTTCAATTTTATACAAAGCAATTCAAACACAACCAGATTATAATATATTAATTTTAGATAAACTTCCATAAACATATTTTATAAAATTTTCGAAGTGCACTAAAACAGTAAATAATTTAAATCGTCATAAAACAAGTTAAAAGAAAAGATCAAATTGAGTTCCGTAATAATATTTAATTGCAAGATATTACAAAGTAGAAAACAAAATAAAAACTAAACGAGATTTCGATGGAAAGAAAAGAATTCATCCATACCATAGATATGTAATAGACATGTAATTTTATGGTCAAATGTTTATATTATAGTCTAATTATAATATAGTTTCATCTCTATGATTCATACTAATGGTGACCCATTCTTAATCTATGAATGTGTTGATGAAGTACACTATGCAGATACGCTAAATATTTCTATTTATTTAATATTTATTCCTGATAAGAGAAATACATTACATATGGATATATAAAATGAAATCAACTATTCAAGAATTGATCAGGTCAGATCAATTCTAAGATGTCTAAACATTTTAGCTTGCAGGATGAACTCGATAGGTAAGTCGTCTATAACATATTTTAAATAAAAACTCAACACATTAATTGGTGCATTTTGAAAAATGGAACGTTTTAGTACTTTTGAAAAAAAACACTGTTCATTAAATCGTTAAATAAATCAATAATTATATTAAATAACTTTTAATTTTTTAAAACATTCAAAGGACAAAATAAAGGATAAAAAAGGACAAACAGATATATTTTTTGTAGTTGCATAATTATATAGAGAATATATATTTATTAACTGACTCATAAGTATTATAGCATACCATTAATGTGGTTTAAAAGTGTATATTTGAGTGGTTCATTAAAGACCTTTGAAACAGACTATTTGTCCTTTTAATAAAACAGGTGATAACAATCTTATTATAACAGTCGAATATTACTTTTAAAATAAATAAGATTAGAGGAAGGTAGTTTTCTTTCCTCGATTTAGATTTTAAATTCATATTTTTTACTATTTTGATTCGATTAAATATATACTATGTCTAGAAAAATCAATTTACAGGATTCAACGTAAGTAAAGATACAGTTTAGTGTTTCTTTTTGAGATTATTTAAAATGTATATATTTGTATATAATAGTTTAAAAAATTAAATATATTTATAGTTAAAATATATTTTAAATATAAGTATCCGAAATTCTTTAGATATCTGTTATAAATTTTTTTTCTGTTTACTGTTGAATGTTATTCAAATTGTCATTTTATAAATATATATATATATATTTATTTACTTATGATATATTTTCTGTTATTCTTCTGTAAGATTTTGAATGTTATTCATTTTGTTATTCTTCCTATTATCTTTCCACTTTTATTCTTATATGATCTCTCATTCTTCGCAAAGGTATATTTTTCACGAAATAAAATTTTACTTATATAGTTAATGTTTTATAATAAAATTTAATATGAAACCTGTTCAAAAAGTATTTACATTATTGCATAATTTATATCGACAAATCAGTAGATTCCAAAGACTTATCAATGAAATATTTAAAAATATTAAATGATTATAATATATAGTTACTTTCAACGTAAATCTCGTAATAAATATTATTTATATCATGTGAGGAGAATATTTTGTTTAATATATGGCATATATATTCAAAAATAGTAAGTGTAGGATTATAATATTTTTATGAATCGAGTAGAAACTAACTTTTGTGGCATTGACAAAATAATTATTTAAAAATATTTAATTTATTTGGATTTGTCAATTCATTTTAAACCTACATAGACGATAATAAATATTTACAGGGTAGACAAAGAAATAACTACGGATTTTATTTATTTTTATACACCGATTTTATGTTTGAACAATGATTTTTCTATTTGTCCATTCTGAATATATCGCGTACAACTGTGCAAAAGACATAAAAACATACCTATTGAAAACTGAAACCCTGGAAACTCATCAAAGTTAAATTTTTGGCAGCTGAATACCATGACAAATAGTCCGGGATTGCAGACGGTTTAAATCAAAATATTTGGTGCAAAAGGTTTGATACTTTTATGAAGTAATATGATCCATGGGATGATCAAATATGTAAGTCTTATTTGCAGAAATTGTATGCTGACCGTAAAATCCAAATTATTGCAAAAGAATTCATACCTCAACTTCAGAAAAGGAGATTACTTTATTCTTGCTTACTCAAGAATTTCTAAATTAAATATGGATCAACACCATGGACTCCAAGAAGTCCAGATTTTATTTCTTATGATAATGCCCTAGGTGTCTTTTGATGAAATCGATTTCGATCGTCTCAGAAAAATCCTCAATCCTTTATTTCAAATATTTCGTTTAAGTATTGTCATTGAGGGTGTTTAGGGGATAATCGTCTACTTCAAATTTTATATAGAATAATTGTGTATAATGTTATTGTCTATTATATCGTAGTTATATTTAAAATACATGGTTTAAACGAATACTTAGAATAATTTTGTTATTGAGAATTCGTAGTTGGTTACTTTTGGACCACACTATATAGCATCAGGATTTAAATAATTTTTAAAGGTAAATTTTCATTTGTTGCAGAGAAGAGTTATAATTTTAAAAGTCAAAACTGAGGAAAGACACATTTTATCGTAGGTATAGAGACTGAGGTAGAATCTTCGCTTATTATATCTGATTTCTATCAGATTTTCTATACATGCTTTATTTTAATCTTAATTATAGTTTAATTTTCAAATGGCTAAGCGACGCAGCATGTACTTAAAGTTTACTATAGAAATTGTTAAAATCTGGTGTTTTTCAAAGTGCTATAACTTAGAAACCATTATATATGAAGTAGATTTACATATAGAACAATCATTTCAGAAAATATAATCAATACTAAGGTTATTATTATATATATACATACAGGGTGGCGCATAAGTACTTTACCCCAATAAAAATATCTACGTTAATATAAATATTGATGTAATTGGTATTTTAAATAGATATTAAGTACTTATGCGCAGATTTTCAATTTTGTTAACAAATAAATCAGATCGATACCTACGTTAAGTACTTATGCGCAAAATTTCAATTTTGTTAACAAATAAAACAGCTGTGGCGCTATAAAATAATATCTAAGCTGCGTCGCTAAGTACTTATGCGCCGCCCTGTATATAAAGCATTTTAAAGCAATGGGGATATACAAATTAATAAGGTTATTTCTGAATAAACAGTAGATAATAACTATGAATATAATTAATTGTAAAATAAAAAATATGTTATGGCAAATCGTAACCTATTTTACAGACGAGTGCCTTTATTTGAGCAAACACACATTTGAAACGTTTAGAGCACAGATACTATTATATTTTGTTTGCAGTCAATCACTTGATGGTCCCTCTACTGTTTCTGTAACCGAAAACAGTACGGGCTGCTGGTTTTGTCCACCTACACGTTATGTTATCGCAATATGGGCTTCGATTGGTTTCATTTTGGACTGTGCTCTTCGGATCAATTTGAGCGTCGCTATGGTTGCTATGGTGAACTCAACGGCACTACATCCTGAAAAGAAAGGCAGCGATTGTCCCATTCCGAATCCTGACAACACAACAGTGGTATCTTCAGTGAGTCGATATCATTTTTATTTTAAAATGACTCGTTTTTGTGTATACTCCATCCAGGAAACTGTGTACCTATATATATACACTATATAGAAATTTAGATTTTAGAAAAACAGTTAAATTTGGAAATACAAAGATAGATTGTCTATATACTTATAGAAAATAGCCACACCAGTTTTATACTTTTATATTTTTAGAAGATATGTTATATAACAACGCGTTATGTACATCTTAGTCTGCCTTTAACGGAGTCTAATAGTTAGAAATAAATAAAAATTAACGAAAATCGAAAAATCGGAGATTTTTTGTTCAATATTTAAAATAGGCATTAGAACTTTGAATGACTTTTTTTAGATATAATACACTTTTAGTTGCTTCTAAATTTTTATTATGTGCACATTGTTATGTATATATTATCTTTACAATGTCATGGAGGATTTTAATCTCTGCAAATTTCAGGAAGGAGAGTTCATGTGGGATGAAATTGATCAAGGATACATTCTTGGAGCGTTCTTCTGGGGCTACATTCCACTTCAAGTTCCTGGTTAGTAATAATTCTAATTATCCTTTGTATGTGTGCATTTAAAATGTAACTGATTTATATCAATATTTATCGCATAATGATAAAAACATTTTTTTTACCTATGTGACATATAATTGGCTATCAAATTTTGAAAATATAGTTTGTTACAACAATTCAATAATAATTCAATAATTCAATTCAAAGTTCAATATTTTTGGAAATTTAATGCAGATAATAGGTTTCAATCGTTATTTGACAATTACAATGCATTAAGGCAACAAACCACTTTTGGGCTAATATTTGCTAATAGCCTATATATATCGACAATACACAATTTGTTTCATGATTCAGCTGGATATCTGGCTGAACGTTACGGTGGAAAGTGGGTTTTCGGGGGCGGTATTTTGTGGGCCGGAGTGCTCACACTGCTCACCCCATTAGCCGCCCGATATGGATTGATCTGGATTATTGCGCTTCGAGCTCTCGAGGGTATTGGGGAGGTAATATCTCTAACCGTTTTTAAATTTAATAAATAACTACATTTTAATAGTTTAAACATTATTGGACGAAGTTACGTACAATATAATATCATCGTATATTGTTATAAATTAAGCAATTTAAGTTTATGTATTTAGAGAAAGCTTGTAAAAAATATAAAGATGTTGAAAAATATTGTCACTATTTAATTATGATAGTTTCATAAACCGATCGATATATTTATTGATCCATACCTACGTATGTACCAATAGACACTTCGTATATATTTGATGTATTTTACTTTGTAGGGATTAATATTTTAAGTTTATTTAATTTTGTGGAATCTTAAATTTAGTCTAAAATATTATTAATATAAGGAAAATTAATATTATAAGCTTTTACCATATTTCAAAAAAAACAAGTAATTTTCGCAATATAATTAAATGCAATCAGCTATCTAGAGAATTAACATGATTAATAATAGTTTCTTACTAAATATTTTAAAATAGATTAACAAATATATTATTATAGTGAGATAATATAAGTATTTAAAGAAAGTGTTTGCTATCATCACCTGCTTTGTTATAGGAAGTTTATCTTCGGCATTGTAAGTTTATTTAATACTGTTTATAGGTAATATAGAGAGAGTGGTGCTTTCTTTAAATATGTATTTTATATCAATGTATTATTTAATTATTTTGATTAATTAGGAAATTTATAGACATCTTTAAATGTATTCTTGAAAATATTTCAAAGACTCGTTTTTCTTCTATCATACAGTTTTAAAAAAGATATGAAAACAATTATATAAAATTGTGGACGCATGAATATACAACGTTCAGCAGTTATATTTACGACCTTGAAATGATTTTTTATTCATATTCATTCAAGTATAAAAAATTATGTTGGAAATTTTAGATGTAAATTTCTAAGATGTGATTTCAAAATTTTGAAAAATAAAATGCAATTTATATAATATTAAATCGTCTTAAAGAAACAAATCATAATGGATATAATTAGTTGCATAGTATTCCAATTCTCTCTCTCTCTCTATATATATATCAGTGTCCGCAAACAGGAATTTGAGATAGTTATTTAGTGATATGTAAAAACAAACTGAACAAAGTTCCACAATGAGAGTTGATCAGGAATGTCAGTGATTAACAACACAAACTCTAAATTTATATAAATATACGATATGAAAAATTTGACACTGTTCTCCAGTCGTGTTATGAATAATCTTCCAAATATTATTGAAACTGCAACAACGATCTTTTTTATATCATTTTGTGTTTTAATAATGAACGTGCGAAAGTGCAAAAGCGGAAAAATTAAATTGGTTTTGCGTACTGCGTAAATTATGTGTTAAACCTCCCAATAAGACGCCTTTTGCCTTCTCATTTCGAATAAGAAAGCTAATAATTTTAGAATGTCATTGATTTCTGAAAAATTAATCTAGGACAATTAACGAGGGAAAGTGACCCTTATGTTGTGAAGGTAATTATTGTAATTATTGGTGTAATTTAAAATAATTTGTAAATTTAATTTAATAAATTTCTTTCTTTCAGAGTGTTACCTATCCCGCAATGAGCTGTCTTCTTGGGCGATGGGTACCTCCAATGGAAACAAGCTTTCTACCTGCAATTGCTTATTCGGGTATAGATTTTTAATACTTGTTTACCATTAGAATAATGATTATTATTATAAATTTATTAAATTATATAAGAAGGATCAGAAGGATGGGATATTTACCAAACGTGTCAAAAGCAATTTTATAGCAGAAATGATGTATTGAGGATATATAAAAAAATTTGACTGAAAAAATTACGATTTTTTGTTATCATGCCATAAATCGTGAAATACAAAATGGCAGCCCTTTAAACTTAAAAAGTAACTATAGCTTAAAAAGTATGCACATTTACATCTAAGAATGTATTACTAGTAACAGATAGAAATATGTACCCAAAGTTTCAGAAAATTCTACTTTCAAAGTCATTGCAGGTCAAGGTTAGTCACAATGGCTCAACGAAGTCATTGGAACCTGCTTAAATGCATAAATATCAAAAAAAGGGAATGTGGAGATCCAAAGTTATTTATATTTCATACAAATTACATATGAGAACAGTAAACTGACAATGATATATACTCGATAGTACACACAGTAATTTGCTTAGGAATTAGTATTATTGTCCTGGCATCCACATCGGCAGAGGTTTGAGCATTTGAGGTCTTCTGGGAGCTGGGAGTTTGACACCCTGTTTTGCATGAACATTGAATTAACGCTTTTGCAGAATTTGACATCGTTGGCCTCGTAATCTACTGCGGCTTCCATACTTTTCCTTCCTTCCTCTGCCTCCATGCAAACTCGGCTCGGGACACGTCAGGTAGCATTAATTGATGAGATGACATCCAAATACCAGCCTGGAAGATTGAGCACAGTGTGTCCTGGAGAAGAGCATCTTTTGTAGGGCTGATCTGGAACATATCTCTTTTTCCTTTGCAAAAGACATTCTTTCTAAAGATATTGATGTCATTTATTTCATCTTCACTAGTAGAGTAAACCTTAATAAAAAAATTGTTTTACGGCTTTGAAAAATTCAGAATCTGGATGAACAAATTTAAAATGTTCTACATCTCGTAACATATCAGTGAACCAAGGATACTTTTTGATGCTGTTTGCAAAAGATAGTTTTCCATTTCCTTTAAAGGTAGCTGTTACATCACAGCCAGTGAGGGGATTAAACAGAGGGATAGCTTTTTCCATTGGTCCCAGAGAGTTGCAAAGTTCTGTTACATCAATCCACGTAACTTTTTCACTCGCATTGAACTCAATCCATATTACAACAAAGTTGTATCAATCCGATGATATTGGCCACAAACAATTGCATTAACATCAGTATTAGAACTCCGGTTCGGATTTTTGCTGATGTTGTCCCCTGTTGAAGGGCATTCATACCGTTCTTCCTGAATACAGTGCCCCTCCATATCGGCCTTTGACCCAACTTGAATAAAAGATGAAGAGGAGGTGATGAAAAGGTCTTTAGATGTTGGAATCAGAAGCTTGAACCCAGCTGTGGCTAAAAGTTGATTCAACTCTTCCTTATTTTCTGAGTCTCTCAAAACAAACCAAAGTTAGCCGGAACTCTTACCTGTTCGGTCACTCGCTGTCTTAGTTCTGTTCCTCTTTCGTCTCTTGCCCGTCCTTTTGATGCTCTCCTCAAAGTAGCGTTCAAAGACTATATCCAAATGCATGCAGTTTTTTAATTGATTTTGAATAAAGGAGCAGACTTTATCTGAATAATCCTTGAATTTTGAGTTGGTTTTGGGCGAATCTGATAAGGAATCGAGCCCCCGTCTATGATTCCTGTGTCAAAGAAAGAGAAGCCGGTGTTAGAAGAAGCATTAGGAATTTCCGACAGGATCCAACGAAGGAGATCTGACTTATTTGTTGTAACGTGAAAACTGCTGAGACTTCATCCAACTCTGAATCAAAGATTTCTTGCAGATCTTCTTGTCAACTTGCGAATGAAACTATCAATGCACCCATAAGTGCTGCATGATCCTTGATCATTTGCGCTTTTTGTTCTGCTGCATTTTTTGTTCTTGTTTTTACTTGGTAGAATTTGAACTTTATTTATTATTTGGTCTCAAGACGATCAACAGATCTCGAAGGAAGATTTCAAATCTCAATTGTGAGGCTGGATTTTCATCATGGTGATGAAAATCTGAATCGGAAATTGTGAATCCAGTAGCATTTTCAAATTTCTGGAGTAGATGTGGGTGGCAATCAAAGCATCTCTCCATTGCTGCCTGCCTTTCGAAAATACCAATCACTACTCCTGCTCCTTTTAGTTCTTTGTTTCCTGGTTCTAGAGCTTTATCAGTTGGTAATACACCATAGACCTAGTCCTGTATTAAATTGAGATCGGACTGTTGGTGGAAGACATTCAATATCTCTTAGGTATATGTAATGTAATTGCTCGAGCATAATTAAAGAGATCCGCTCAAAAAAAGAGAGCAAATGGCCTTCATTGCTTGAAAATTCAATCGATGGTTTGATTGGCGATAAGAACGTAGTAAATTTACCAGGATTGTTTGGTACAGTTTAATTATGTTCCAGAACATATATGTTGGTAACGTTTCTTGCTCTTTTGCCGTCCAATCTTATGTCGATAAATCATATCCAGATTCGTCATAGACCTCCTGGTGCAGAATATCGAGCGCCAAAACTGTAATTTATGTGCTTCGGTTGTTCATGTCCCATGACTCGCTGTGAAATTAGACTGCGCTCTACCCTCAGTTCTGGGTACCTCGACTGTGCAGTGGGAAATCCAAATATCCTGATGCATGTTCCATGAAGTGCTCCTTGAGATGCAGTCGCAGATGTATTGTGGTCAAAGTTGTCAGCTGTCAATAGTAATTTGCATGAATAATATAAATTACATTGGATCTTCACATGCCCATTTTTGTTATTTGTGCATTTGTAGCAGGTACCAATGACCTAGATGACCCATTGTGACTAACCTTGACCTGAAATGAAACTTTTCTGAAACTTTGGGTACATATTTCTATCTGTTAGTAATACATTATTAGGTGTAAAAGTGCGTGCATACTTTTCAAACTATAGCTTATTTTAAGTTCAAATGGGGACGGACCATTTTGTATTCCTCGATTTATGGCATGATACTCAAAAAATCTCATGTTTTCGAGCCAAAAGTTTTTAAATATCCTCAATAAATCATTTCTGCTATAAAATTGTTTTTGGTACGTATGGAAAATGTCATGCATATTTATTTAAGGCACGTTCCCCCACTAACATAATATAATATATTTCCTACAAAGCTTAATATGTCAAAATAGAATCGGCAAACATTATTCATTTATATAGATTATTTTTTGTGATATGTTAATAAAAAATTTACTCTGCTTATAATATATATCTATCTAATTGAAACTTATTTTTTCTACTTTAATTGATTAAAATTGTAATTGTAATTGAAAATCATATGACATACTAACATATGACATATATCATACTAACTCTTAATAAAATTATGATGATCTTATATGGGTTTCAATATGAATTTTAATTTTTAAACATTTCGTCACTCTTTGCTTATTATATTCATTCAGGAACCTTCATGGGTTACGTTATCGGTACGTTGGGTTCTGGATATCTCATAGACGCAAACATATGGGGTGGTTGGCCGTCAGTTTTTTACATACCGGGTGAGTTCATTGAAACGTTTGTCAGAGAATTAATATAATGAATTTTTGTAGAATTAAAATTTTACGGTTTGAGTATTCTTTTTTATTTAGTTAAATAGATGTTGCTTAAACATATAAAAATTAACAAATTCTTCAATTTAATCTATATGTATAAAACGAAAATATTATATTAAACAACTGTACAAAAAGTTCAATTTCTATATTTATTAAATGAATACTATTTAACTATTTAACAAACAAGTGCACACTATTATATTTTATTAATTATTTGAAGGAATTCTTACCTGCGTCTGGTTTGTATGTTGGAGTTTTATTGCCTCGGATAATCCGACAAGCCATCCTCGAATCGCAGTACAAGAGCGAGAATTTATTGAAGATTCAATTGGATTATCTAGTGAAAAGGTAACAAATAAAAAACTAATTATCGACAATTTCGAAAAATTAAAATAGAATAGAATAGAATAGAATAGAATAGAATAGAATAGAATAGAATAGAATAGAATAGAATAGAATAGAATA
>JAUZNC010053834.1:0-14760 GCA_034780395.1 Vannuccia rotundouncinata | reverse complement strand
GTTTTTCAAAAATCAATTTTCAATTCTACACCTCAAAATCCTAAACACTCCCAAAGTTTTTCAAATTTTCAAATTTTCAAATTTTTAATTAAATTTTTTATTGTAAAAAAATGATTCATTTCGGAGGCGATCTTCAACAATTTTTAGGTAATCTTCCAGGTTTTGTTTGGAGCAAATATCAAGGAGAAAAACATCTACCTGGCCATAATTATACTGGCCCTGGCACAAGGTTAGATTTACGACTTGATGAAAATAACGATCCAAAACCTAACGAACTTCCAGTCAACCGTGTTGATCAAGCAGCATTAAAACATGATTTAAAATATCAAGATGAAACTTTAGAAGCCAGACATCAAGCAGATAGAGAAATGATTTCGGAACTTGATAATATAGAACATCCTTCATTTAGAGAAAAAGTTGAAAGATTTTTTATTAAGAAAATTTTACAAACAAAAATGAAAATAGGGATGAGTTTAGACTCAAAAGTTTCATTAGCTGGTGAAATTCACAAAGAATTTAGAAAACAAAAAACACTTTTAAAAGTTAAAGTTTTTAATAAAGATGATATTCATTCTGCTGATTTAATTCATATGCCGCCCGATTCAGGATATAAATATATTTTAACTGTTATAGACTTATATACTAGATTTGCTTGGGCAATTCCATTAAAAAATAAACAAGCAATTACTGTTAAAGAAGCATTTAATAAAATAAAAAAATCACAAAGTTCACAAAGTTCACGAAGTCCAAAAAAATTATGGGTTGATAAAGGTTCGGAATTTTATAATAAAATATTTAAGAAATATTTAACCGAAAATAATATCGAAATGTACTCAACATATAATGAGGGTAAAGCTGTGGTTATAGAAAGATTTAATAGAACTTTAAAACATTTTATGTTTAAAAAATTTACTGAACAAGGCACACAAAAATGGTTAAAAATACTTCCAGAAATTATGCATTATTATAATAATAAAATTCATAGAGGTATTCAAACAACACCTCAACACGCATCGGATAATCCAGAGAGTACAAAAAAAATAATTAATGAAACAAACGAAATTGGAACAAACGGAACTCAGAGAACAAAATTTAGTATTGGAACACGCGTTCGCATATATAAATGGAAGAATAAATTTGAGAAGGGCTATGTTGGATATTGGACAAATGAGATATTTATTATTAATAAAGTAAACCATACGGTACCAATAACATATGAAATAAAAGATGAAGATGGTGAGGAAATTCTCGGTCGATTTTATACAAATGAGTTACAGAAAACTGATTTTTAATACTTCATTATTTTTAATATAAAAAAAATGCAAATTAATTTGGAAGATTTTAAGAAACGTTTTGGGGTTGATACAACAACAAATTTTCAGTTAATAAAATGGGCAAAAGAGTTGAAAATTTCTCCATTTTATTATTGCATGCGAGATGAAATCATTCCAACTTTAAAAAATAAAAAGTCTTACTTTGTTATAGTAAACATTCATACAAGTAAAGAAAGAGGAATACATCATTCTGCTTTATATAAAAAAGATAATAGTTTAACTTCAAATTATTATTTTTTTGATTCTTATGGATTAGAACCAACAGATGAAATTATTAAACTAGTTAAAAATAAAAATAATTTTATAACATGTTCTACATTTCAAATTCAAGAACTAGGTACAAAACTCTGTGGTCAATTATGTATCTCTTTGGGTTTTATTTCAACTTTCTTTAGGAAAACAATTTGAAGAAATAATATTAAATATGATTAATTAAAAAATTATAAAATTTTTTTTAAAAAAATGGCAAATGTATTTGGTCAAGACCCAAGAGGTAGAACAAGTTCTACATCGGGTTTATCACCTCAGGTAGCCGATTTAAGATATATAAATACCATAGGTGATTCTTTAAATGGAGAACTAAATATGACCTCTCATAAAATAAGCAATCTAAAAGATCCCTCAATTGATAATGATGCGGCCAATAAATTTTATGTTGATAATCAAGTATGGGGTTTAAGTCAAACTTCAGAAACCAAACGAATGGAACTCAAAGATTATTTTATATTAAATAAAGGCAAAGATATTTCTTTACCAAATGATGAAGGAGATGCCGCCAGTAAAAAATATGTTGATGATTATATTGAAACAAATTTAGAAGACTATCATAAAAGAAAACTTAATTTAGATATGTTTAATTTTCAAATAAAAAAATTAGCAGATCCTGTACAAGCTAAGGATGCTGTTAATAAAGATTATTTAGGAGGATTTATTACCGGTCTTTTTCCCACTACTCTTCATGAAAAAAAATGTTGACTTAAATATGTTATCACATAAAATTTTAAATTTATCAGATCCAACTTTAGATCAAGATGCAGCAACTAAAAAATATGTAGATTCAAAAGGAAATTTAGAAAGCGCCTATGTTCAATATAGTGATTATCAATTTATATCATCAGAATATGAACCAACTTTTTGGATTAGTAGAAATTATAGAACTGGTTTAAAACCAACAAATGAAAAACTTTATTCTCACAAAAGAAGTTATGAACTAAACACAACAAATTACACAGTTTTATCTTTTCCTAATCTACCAGGTGGAAAAGATTTAATGAACGACACTACAACACAATTAGGAACAATTGAAAATAAAAACTTTGGACGTGGTTATATCATACATTTTGACACAAATAATACTATAACAAGCACAACAACATATGGAACTGATTTTACATTTTTTATGCTTGGATCTTCAGGAAGTACCACCGGAAGAATGTTTACTTCTTCATCAGGAAACAGATTATTAGGTTGGTGGAGCTCATACGAAGCTTGTTTCTTTATGGACACTGCTGGTTATGGAATTAGTAACAACAATATAACAAAAGAATCTGACACTGTTAAATTATGGATTTTTAGATGTACAGATAATAAGAAAACACTGTGGGAGGATACAAACATTATTACAGAAGATAATACAGCAGGATCTAACACATGGGGTGGTCAAGCAGTCATAGGACAACCAACACTTGCCACAACCGAAAACACAACAGGTTATCTTTTAGAAGTTTTATGTTTTCCTTATGCAATGAGTAATGTAGCGATTTCAAGCATTAGATCTTTTCTTCATAAATATCACACTTTTTAAAAATGATGAGTTCGGATGACGAAAGAGAAAATGATATTTAAAAAATACAAGGAGTTTATCAACCTCCAGTTTATCCAACACTAAACTATTTAGCTACAGATATGGATAAAGAGCGTGCGAAATTCATGCTTGATAAAAAAAGAGACTTAGAATTAAATTTGATTCATTATACAAAAGTTAAGAAAAAATGGAATACAGCAGATTCTGTTTTAAAAATTACCGGTGTTAGCTTAGTGTTTTTAACTAGTACTGCATCTGTTATTGTTGGAACTTCTGGGATTTTAACTCCTATTGTTGCAGCAACCGCAGCTGGAATTTTGGGCTCAATTGGTGCTTTAAAAACATTTCTTCTTGATGTTGTTGTTATTAGCTTCACAAGTCGAAAGAAAGCCTATTATAGAAGTCTTCTTCAAACTCTAAATGTTTATATTTCTCGTTCTTATTATTATTTTCAAAAATGTGCAAATGATGGAAAAATAACTTTAAAAGAATTCGAAAATTTTGAAAAACTACAAGAAGAAATGAGGATTACATTAAATACATTAAAACAAAATCATAGGGATAATTTTAAACAAGTTTTTTATAATAATACGTCTTCTTCAAAACAAGGTTTTTCTTCAAAACATCAAGGTGTTACAGTGAAAATTCCCGATGTTCAAAATTTTAATCTTTTAAGTAAAAAAGAAATTGATAACGCTGCTAAAGAGGCAGTTCAATTAAAAAAAAAAACACAATTAGAAGCTCTCAAAAAGCAATTACTTGTTGTATAAACTGTTGTATTTTAAATTTAAAAATAAAATAAATAATAAAGAGCAAAGCTTATAAACGGAGCTCAAAGCTAACAAAGTTTATAAATAATAAAGAGCAAAGAACAAAGTTGATAAACTTATAAACGGAACTCAAAGTTTAAAATAATTAAAAGAAAAAAAAGAAAAAACTTTGTTAGTTTTTTGAGTTTATCAACTTAGTTCTTTTTTAAAATGTTAAATTTTATATAAAAAAATGTCTGGAAAATTAATAGATCCCGTGTATGAAATTCATACTCCAATACGCCACGCTTTTAATACTGAAAAAGAAGATTATCTTACTGTATCCCCAACAGCCGGAACAGTAACTAATTTAAATAGAAATGGAAGAATTGATTTTGAAATATCAGCCACAGCAGAGTGGCTTCTTTTATCTGATGCTTATATACGATGTGATTTTGAATTTACAAATAGAGCTGGTGTAGCCATTCCTTTAGGTAATGTAACTGTTGAAAATAATTTCTTTCCTACTTTATTTGACCAAATGAGTTTATCAGCTGGCACAAACTTAGTATCAAATGTAGTTGATCCAGGTGAATTTGATACAATGCTAAAAACCATTTTTTATCCAAATAAACATTTTTATTCTGATTCTTGTTGGATTCCTGATGAAGGAGACGGCAACATAGTAAAAATCACAGATGCCGCACTTGCGGCCGGAGGAACAGCTGCTGAAAATATTGTTACACAAACAACTTATTTTCAACAAGCTAATATAGCTAATTTAATAGAAAGAACCAAATATAACGTTAATAAAGGATATTCAAAAAGAAAATTAAATTTTAATCAATTAATTAGCCCCAATATTAATGGAGGACACATTAATTGGCCTCTTCATCCGCTTTTTGGATTGTTAGATCATAGAAAAGTAACCACTGGTCTTCCTTATAAATTAACATTAAATCGACGTTTAAGCCACGAAAGAGTTCTTTTTGGACAAGCAGCAGCAGCTGCAATTGTTGTTGCCGCTACCATGGCTTTAGAACCAGTTAATGCGGGAGCTCAACCAGCACCAGATTCTTTGTTAAAAATTACAAATCTTCAGCTAATGATTCCTTCACTAAGACCATCAAAAGAAATACATACAAAACTTTTAAATGATTTAACTAAAGATATTAATATTTCTTTTCTTAATCGTTTAACTGTGCCAGGTCGAACTATTACACCAACAAAATCCACATGGACAATTAGCACTTCTAGACGACCAGCACGATATATGATAATGGGTTTTAAAAAAGAAGATCCTTCATACACAATAAATAATAATAAGTTTTTTGTTGGAGACGCCACATGTGAAATTCAGCGTGTCCAAGTAAGTTTAAACACTATAAGATATCCAGATGTGCCTCTTACAATTGAACCTTTTAGTGGTCAAGATGGAAATGAATTATATCGAAATTATAGAAAATTATGTGGAACATTTAAAAACATACCCCAATTTGATTTCAGTGAATTCATGACTAATTATCCACTTTTCTGTTTTGACTTTACTGCACAACCAGAAGATTTATTTAATAATGAATCAAGCATAAATATTACACTTGAAAAATCCACAGTTATTCCACTCGTATCATATGTACTTCTTCTCGAAGAATCAAAACATATTATCAAAATCCTTGATAAGAAAATGATAAGAATTGAATAAAAGAACAAACAGAGTTTTTCATTAATTTTTTTATTAAAAAATGCCTCTAATATTAAATCATGAAAAAGAATATTACAATCTTAGTCTTGAAGATAATGTTGCTTTTCAGTCTCATAGTGAGGGTGACGGGTTTTTAGACTCGATTTCAGAAATTATTCCAAAAGTAAGCTCTTTTATTTCAAATAATAAAGACTTAATTGCTTCTGGTTCTAATGCAATTTCTTCAACCGGTAGAGCAATTTCTGATGTTGCTGGTGCTGTAAAACAAAATGCAGAATTAAAAGAAGCACAAGCAATAAGAAACATTATAAATAAAAAAGCTGAATTAAAAGCAAAATAATTAAAAGCCGAAGAATTAAAAGCACCAGAGTTAAAAGCACTCCGTGACAAAGTATTTCCAGAATTAAAATCACTTACTTCTGGAAATAATTCAGTTGGAAATAATTCAGTTGGAAATAATTCAGTTGGAAATAATAAAATGGGAGATGGTTTTAAAAAAATTGGATAAAAAAAAGAATATGGAACAAGAGGAGCTCAGATGTTTTAATAATAAAACTTTAAATTAAAAAAAATAATAAAGTGGAGCTGTTGATTTATTATTAAATTTGTATTTTAAAAAATGAAACTAAAATCAGCTTTACAAAGAGTTCATGAAATAGTGAGAAGTGGGAAACCAAAATCATTAACTTATGAAGGAGAAAAAATTTATATTTCTAAAAAAATAATTCAACAACTTAAGAATCAAGACGCAATTGAAATTGATGATGAAATTGTTGAAATTTTAGAACCTCGTGTAAAAGAAGGTGGAATCCTACCAATCTTACCACTTATATTTGGAGCTATCGCAGCAGCAGGTGCAACAGCTGGTGGCGCAGCCGGAATAGCAAAAGCCTTAAATGATAAAAATGCAGCAGATGTTTCAGCAGCAGAAGAAAAACGTCATAATTTAGTACTAGAAAAAGAATTAAGATCTGGATCTGGAATTCAAGAATTAAGATCTGGAACAAGCTCCGCTCATGGAAGTGGAATTCAAGAAATATTTGGAACAGTAAAAGATTTTGGTAAAAACTTTGCAAAAGAATCAAGACGAACAATAAAAGATACTTTAATTAGTTTGGCTGATAAAGTTAATATTGAGAAATCAGGAGAGGGTCTTTATTTAAGCCCATATAAAAAAGGTCAAGGATTATATTTGGGACCTTATAAACGAGGCGGAGGAATTTATTTAAATAGAAATTAAAAAAAGTTTTTTAATGAAGTTTTTTAAAAAGTTTAAATTTTAATTTTAAAAAATGTCTAAAATAAACGAAACAGAGTTTAAAAAAAAGAAAAATAAAATTATAAAACATCATGATATATTTCCCAGTAAACCACTTCTCTTATGTGTTTGTGGATCTTCGGGATGTGGAAAAACATTTTTAACTTTTAAAATGTTAACAACAGAAGGTTTACTTGATTTTAATAGACTTTATATTTATACAACCACACCAGAACAAAATTATTATGTTTATTTAAAACTTCTAAAATATTTACCTAAAGAAGAAGTTAAAGCTTTATTTTTAAAACATGAAGAATCTTCTGATGATGACTCTGAAGATGAAAATGATGAAGAAGAATTTAAGGTTGAAAATCTTTTAGCTGCTTTAGAAGATTCTGTTAATAATATAACAAGTGAACCACCAAAAATAAAAGTTCATATTACTAAAATTCAAGGAGAAATAAATTTAGCAAGCATGGATAAAGATTATAAAAATTTAGTAATATTCAATGATTGTGTAACACAGGGAGATCAAACTTCACAAAAGGAATTCTTTACAAGTGGACGTCATAAAAATTGCCACTGTATTTATCAATCTCAAAGTTTTTATGGAATGGATTCAATGTTTATAAGAAAAAATAGTAATTGTTTTATTTTGTTTGAATTAAATTCAAGAGATATGAGTCAAATAGTTCAAAGTATAAATCATGGAATGGACAAAAATGAATTTAAAACAGCTTGTAAAGAGATTTGAAGAGATCCAAACAATTATGGTTATGTTTTAGTTAATACAAAAGCAAAAGCAGGAGAAAGAGTTGTAACTGGTATTTGTTGAAAAAAAGATTAATTTTTTTAATTATAAAAATGCCTTATGAAACAGAGAAATGGAAAAAAGTAATAAAAAAATATGAAGATAATGTTGCTGCTACCAAAAGAATTCAAGAAATATTTTTAAAAGATAAACTTCAAAAATTTGGAATTGCAGATAATTTAAGCACAATTTTTAATCCCATTACATCTTTACAAAACCAAAATTTAACAACCCTAGCTCAAAATCAAACAAGTTTAAATCAAAATTTAACTCAAACTCAAGCTTTAAAAAATCAAACTCAAGCTTTACAAAATCAAGCTCAAATGTCCCAAAATCAAAATCAACAAATTTTACAACAAATAGCCAAACAAGGACGAGATAAGTTTGATGATCTTGATAATAAACTTTTGGATATAGATAAAAAAATTACCACAACTTCAGGTTCTTCAAGTTCGGGTTCTTCAAGTTCTAAAGCTCTAAGTTTAATAAACATAACATCACGCTTTTATGATAAACCAACTCAAAAATTTTTAGTAAAAGCCACAAGTCTTCATCTGAAATCTGATGATGTAAATGTGTTTATAGGATCACATATGATTAATTTTACACAAGATGTTGATGGCAACATTTTTTTAATGGGTTATCCTTTTAGTGAAGGTTTGTTAGCTATTTTTCAAGGTCGTTTAGAAGACGAAAGGATTTCAAATAAAGATCAAAAAAACTATAAAGAAATTCTTTTGAAAACAAAAAAAAATCTATCAATAAAATATGTGGAAAAGGTATTGGGGTTATCTTTTGGAAATTTTGAGCCGGTTTGTATTAATCTAAAAGAAGAAGAAGATAAAATGTGGGAAAAACTTAAAAAAAACAGAGCTCAAAAGAAGATAATGATCAAGATAGTGATCAATAAGACACAAGACAGGACAAGACAGGTCAAGGTATAATGATTGAACCAAATATAGAAGATTTACTTAAAAAACTCAATATTTTAATGGTTGCATATCGTGAAGGTGATCATGGAAAATGTAATGATATTAATGAAATATTGAAATTTTTTCTAAAAAAGAAAATTATAAATAAAAAACAATATTTAAATATTATAAATAAAAAAAAATATTAATTTTTTTATTTAAAAATGGCCGCGACTCAAGAGGCATTAGAAAAAATGGTTGATACAATGAGTAATAAATATGAAGAATTATTTATTATATCAAATTCAAATTCTTACATTAATACTGTTCTTTCTCACCCTTTAGAACTTAACAAAGATCGGTCTTATAAAATATGAGTTAAGAGTTTTAGTGTTTATAACAACATAAGAAATATAACAGAAAAAAATAATAAATTAAAATATACACTTGATAAAACTGCTAATCCAATTGTTTGGACAACACAAGATTTACCTTTTGGAAGTTATGAAATTGAGACAATAAACAGTATAATTGCTGGTTTTGTTGGTGAAAACAATATTTCAATTTGAACCAAATATTAGTTTAAATAAAGTTAAATTAGTGTTAACAAATAATAGAGCTATTGATTTTTCAATTGAAAACACATTTAATTTACTGTTAGGGTTTAATAAACAAGTTTATACTGTTGATCAATTAGCGGAAAATCGTTCAAATACACAAGCAAGTATTGAGAGTATAAATGTTCACTGTAATATTATTGATGGAGGATTTTTAAATGGAAACAAAGAAAATATATTATTTTCACTTCCAAGTTTTAGTGTTGGAATTGGGTGGAAAATAATTGAAAAACCATTTCAGGCAATTTATCTTCCTTTAATTACAAAAACTATAAGAAACATTATTTTAGAAGTAAAAGATCAAAATGGAAATTTAATTAATTTTGGGGGTGAAGAAATTACAATTGTATTACATCTTATTCAAGTTTAAAAAAAAACTTTGTTAAAATATTTTTTTCTTAAATTTTAACTATAAAAAAAAAAAAAAATGAAGTTTATAAAAAAATAATTAAAAATATATCCATTTTAAATTCTGAAAATGGAAGATCATTTAATTCAATAATTCAAATTTTAAATGATAGTAAAAACGACAACCAAATTTCTGAAATTTTTAAAAAGTATTTAAAAACAACCACTCCGTTAATTTATGATGAAAAAGAAGAAATGTTTAATCAAAGATCAAAACCACTAGAGTTTAAAGTGACAGGAAATGTAAAATTTATTCAACAATCATATTCAAAATATCCTGTTAAGTTTCCTAGAAGTAGAAGAGAACCAAAAATAGGATATAATATTTTAATTAAAAACATTAGAAATATTAATCAAACAAATGATGATCAAAAGAAAAAGAAAATAAACAAAGAACAAACGGAACTCATTAAATATCGTAAATGTTATCTTAAACAAATGGAAAATAGAGGGTTAGATAAGAAACAAGCAAAACAGAAATTTGATGAAATGATGAGAGAAACAGAAAACGGTTATGAATCAGAAGATAATGAAAAATTAATAAATGATTTAATTCAAATTTGGTTTTCAAATATTTATTATTTAACTAAAAATAGAAGTATAAGAACTGTAAGAAAAATAATGTTATATTTATTCGAAAATGATATAATGTGTGATACAACTTTTGGAGATCCAAATTGGGATCTTGGAATTTTTCCATCTTTAGATGGAGATTTTGATTTCTTTAAAATGGAAAACATAAGAATTCCAGCTGATTGGTCTGGTGTACAAAATGGTAAAGACAAAATTGAAAATGCTAATTTTGAAATAGTTTTTGTTTTAACAAAATATCAAATGAAATCTTTTAAAATTCCACTTAAAATTTTAAAAATAACTGAAATAAAATCAAACAATAGTGACAGCGACAGTGATAGTGAAATTGAAGAAAAAACAAAGAAAATAGAAAACAGCAGTGAAAGTGACAGCGACAGTGAAATTGAAGAAAAAACAAAGAAAACAAAGAAAACAAAGAAAACAAAGAAAATAAAAAGCAGCAGTGAAAGTGACAGTGAAAGTGAAATTGAAGAAAAAACAAAGAAAACAAAGAAAACCAAGAAAA
This sequence comes from Vannuccia rotundouncinata, assembly GCA_034780395.1. Classification (NCBI taxonomy): domain Eukaryota; kingdom Metazoa; phylum Platyhelminthes; order Proseriata; family Coelogynoporidae; genus Vannuccia; species Vannuccia rotundouncinata. The sequence continues at coordinate 4,067 of JAUZNC010053834.1, read as the reverse complement.
CAAAGAAAATAGAGAGTAGTAGTGAAAGTGAAAGTGAAATTGAAGAAAAAACAAAGAAAGCAAAGCTAACGAAGTTTACAAAGAAAATAGAGAGTAGTAGTGAAAGTGAAAGCGACAGTGAAAGTGAAAGTGAAAGCGATAGCAGTAGCGATAGCTATAGTGGTGAAGAAAAAGTGAAAGTGAAGAAAGTAGAGATAGCAGTGAAAGAGAAAGTGAAAATAAGAGAATAAAAGCGGAGCTAATGAAGTTTTTTTTATTTAAAGTAAGGAAGTGTTTGAACTCCATTATTTAAAATAAATCGTTTTGAATCAAAATAATTGAACGCTCTTTTATTTATTTTGTCAAATCCAATTTCGTGGTTTTTTGAAAAAAGTTGATATTGGTCTTTGTATAATGTATCTTTGTCGAAAAGACAATCTTTGTAATCTTGAAAAGTTAAACTTACAGATTTCTTGATTCCTTTACATTTTCTAAATTCGTTTTCTTTTGTTCCACTTTCCTTTGTTTTGTAACTATAACATTTTGATTTTAAAAATATTAATTCTGTCATCAAAACTCCACCAAGTTCGTCTTTAAATTTTCCGATGACATTTTTATTTTTGGGATCAAACAAAACATGACTGGGTTTTAATTCGGATGTATCAAGCTCATCTAAAAATTCAGGATTATTTTTTATATCTTGAATAAGATCTTCAGTTTCAAGATTTAAAAAGAAAGAGTCTGTGTCAAAACCAATTATTTCAGGTCCACTGATTAATCCTTTGGTTTTGTTTCTTAAGAGTTGACTTAAAAGATTTGTTTTTGGATTGATTTTTCGATTGTAAATTTTGCTCAATTTATTATAATAAAAATCATACATTAATAATTTTGACAAATCTAAAATGGAAGCTCCTGTAATAATTGGTTTGTTGAAAAAAATTGACTTTTCGTTTGATTTTATAATTGCTAATTTTTGATTTAAAATTGTGCTTGAGATAAATTCTGGTTTTGAAACTAATTTTTTACATTCTTCGTCTGTTGTAACAAAATCAATTCTGATTCGGTCTCTTATGTTTTCAACCGTTTTTCCATAAAACGCATTATTTAAAAGTTTGAAAATATTTGATTCAAATTTGGTTTTTGATTTTGTTCTCATATCTGTGTTAAATTTTATATATGGAGCCAACCAAGCTTTTTCTTCAAATGTTATTATTCGGTGAATTTTCTTTATTTTGATTCCTTGCTCTAAATAAAAATTTAACATTCGATGGTGGATGACATATTTTTCTTTATCTTTTAAATCTAAAATTAATTTTTGATCTTTCCCAATTGTTGATTTTGTATCATTAAAATATTTTAATTGATAAGGAGAAAGTTCTTCTTTTTCGATGCTTCTTTTGTGGGGTAAAAATGGAAATGTTTCTGATTTGATTTTTATGTCATCAGGATATTCAAGATCACATTCAATGAAACAGGGTTTGTTTATTTTGTTAACCTTGTTAACTTCGTTTACTTCGTTTACTTCAATTTCAATTTCATTTATTTCCTCGCTAGATGCCCATTGAAAGTTTTTTGTTGGAAGCGGTTGACTCATAGACCATCCATATAAATTGTTGGCGTCTAAATAATAAAGATAATTTGATTTAATTTCGGGATCATAATCGTCTAAATATTTGTTGTTTGCTTTTGTATATCTGGTTCCTAAAACTCCAGAGTATCCACCACGAATTGATCTTTCGATCATTAGAAGCATTTCATAATCGGTTAAAAGTTCCAATTCAACGTTGGTATATTTTAATCCGCATTGCCAAGTTAATCCCGGGATACTATAAAAATAGCAAGGATCTATTTCAAAGTGAAAAAGGAAATGTTTTCTTTGTTTTTCAAAACAATCAGCCAAAAGTATAACATCGATTTTCAAGTAAAGTTCATGGTAATCTTTAAAAGTTTTACAGTTGAATGATTTCCATATTTTCTGAACTAATTCATATTCTTTTTCACTTAATTCTTTTTGTGTTAGATTTGAAAAAAACTCTTCTCTTGCTGGAAGAAATGTTTGATTTAATTTTTCCGGTGTGTCCATCCATTCATAGGGATAGAAACCTTTAACTTGTGCTAATTCAAATTCTTTAAACTCCGTTGGTTTTGCCTCCGAAACAAACTCACTTCGTAAAATTGTTTTGTCTTCTTCACTTAAAGATTTTGAAACCTCATCAAGAGAACTTTGAAAGAATCTTAAAGAATCTAAAAACCTTAGTGTGACATTATTATGTTTAATATCAAAACTAATATATTCTTCGGTTGTTTTTGCTAAGAGTTTCAAAGATGGATCTGTCAAAGCCAATTCCTTAATAAACAGATGGGCGTCGTATTTGGATAAATTATGAAAGAACACAGAAATTAGATTTCTGTGTTTGCCTTCATCGGAATTACATTTTTCACAAGCTTTCCCTCTGATGATTCCTGTGAAATGATCGTGGTCTAAAACGGAAATTATTTCTTTGTTAAACTTTTGATAACAATAAATACATTTTTTTTGTTTTTTTATTTCCTTTGTCAAAGTGTTGTAATCTATGGAAACATTTTTATTCATTAAATCTTGGACCCTTTCAAAGATTTTATAAACTTTTTTTAAAAACCAAACGCTTGGAGATAGCTCTTCTGAGTCTTTGCTTTCTTTTTCTTTTCTTGTATATGAAGTATAAAACGATTTTTTAATGTTGGGATATTCTGATTTAAAATAAAGACCTACAGAAAGCGGAATTTGAATACGTTTTCCGCTTATGGTTTTATTATTATATGCTTCAAAATCGGCATAGATAACAAAAGGTAGTTTGGATTTGTAATAATAATTTTTAAATTTTAAAATGTTTGTTGGGAGTTTCTCTCCGCTGGCTTCTTTTGGCATTCGAATAGTTATGGCTTTATTATCATAACAAAGTCTTTGATGGTTTTATAATGCTTGAGGAGAAGTAAAAGAAGAGAAACAAGATCGGCATAAAAAGTTTTGATTACGGTTTGTTCTTGGTACTATTGATTCAAGTTTGGTTATAACAGCAAAATGAGATTTTCCTTCTTTATTTGTTACTAACAATAAATCAAGGTTTTGACATGTGGAATTTTTAATTGGTGAAATTCTCCATGGACGAACATTTAATTTATCAGAGGGAGAAGAAAAAATATTAATTGCGAAAGAGTTTTTTTTTTTTTTATTTAGTCGGTTTTCAACTGTTAAAATAAAAGATTTTTTTATTGGAAGAGTCATGTTAGCAAACAAATCTTTGAAGCCTTCAAGATATTTTATATATTGATGAGGGTCATTCTTTTTTTTATTTTTTTTCATTTCTTCTGTGTCACACACAAGTGCAGCTATTAAACTCCATACGAAACAATCTTCGTCTTCGTTTTTAATATTGATTAAAAATTTGGAAATAAACCCAAATTTAAAATAAGATTTTCCCATTAAATTAACTGTTTTATATAAGGTCAATTTTAATTTTTCAATTGAGTCGAAAACATGGCCGCTGCCCAAACCTATAAACTCTTCGATTTTGGTATTCAATTCTTCTTCAAATCTCTTATAGATAGATTTTAAATTGGAAGAATCATCAATTCTTTGATTATTGAGATTAAAATAAATTTCGGATGTTTTTTCGGTTAAAGAATTTGAAAAATTGACTTTAACATTTACATTTATTTTTCTATATATTGATTTTGTTTTGGGTTTGAAAAGTAAAAGTTTATCAAAGAAATCTTTGGGGGTGTAGCTGACGTATCTAAACGTGTATTCTTTGATTGCATCATTTTTAAATTTTCGTTTTAGATAAAACAACGCTTCGTTTTCATAATCAAACAAATAGCCTAAGTTTAAAAACGGTACGTCCCGTGTAAACTTAGAATCGAAAAAATCATAGTTAGAAGAAGTCATCTGTTTAAAATGTATTTTTAAATTTTGACTTCTCTTTTTATACATAAAATTTCATAATAAAAAAAAGACAAATTGTATTTTACAACAATTGAGGATTTTAAAAACTTTGGGAGTGTTTAGGATTTTGAGGTGTAGAATTGAAAATTGATTTTTGAAAAAT
>JAUZNC010053823.1:0-14762 GCA_034780395.1 Vannuccia rotundouncinata | reverse complement strand
AAATCGGTATCCCGGCCGGGATACTACTCAAGAAAGTTGGTATCCCGTTTTGAAAAGTGGTATCCCGCGGGATACCGTGATACCCTTAAATACAGCCCTGGTCACCATTCACATCCTCTGCAGCAGTACTGCTACTTCTCAGGGGATCCCACATAGAACAAAAGTAGTGGTTAGGGTAAGCTTCACAACCAAGAGGGCATATAGTCTAGAAAAAAGTATAAGGTAGCGAATGTATTAATTAACTATCCACTACCTAGAATGGCAGATATAAAGTTAGTTCGGGAAAAGTAATGAAGTTCCGCACATAGAAAATTTAAGTAGGGTATGTTGTACTTTTATTGGTCACATAGAAAATAAGTATTGCAGGTCAGGTAGTAAAAAAGTTGTGAAATCCTATTTTTCATCTGTTGCATAGTTAGTGATTCAGGTAGAGTATTGATCTACCTAAAATAATCTGTAATTATCATAATATATACAATTTTACTTTTGCTCAATATGTGGAGAATTGCAGCTGACCTTAATTTTGTAGAAAACCAAAGTACCTTTAAAAAAACAGAAGGAATCCTTTTGATGACATTAGCAAAAATGAATTTTTTGAATGATATCGTTTTTCCAAGAATGTAGCTATAAATTTGACTAAAATGCTGCCACCTACACTATTAAGTAATACAAAATGTAAGTTTTACTATACCTATTGATAAATAGTTTCATAGTATGCCAAAAATATCATATATGCTTCCAATTTAAGTAATAAAAACAATGTTTATAATAAACTAATTTTATTATTATAATTATGATTTTATTACAAATCATCGCGAATAATTAATTTTAAAAGTCACACCAAATTAACTTGGAATTGGCAAAAAATACTTGCCACTTCGTTATTAAGTGAATATTTTGTGTTTATCTTCTATGGTATTATAATTATTAGGTTGTGACTTTGATACTTTGCTAAAATTTATATCATATCTTTAAAAGAATTATTTGTGATTTTTAAACTGTTTCATAAAATCTTACCTGACCATCCCTTGTCACGAATTTTCTCCTTCAATTTGTCAAGTTGATCTTTCAATGTGAAATTTTCATTCTTCAATAGTTCTATTTCAATTTCCAAATCATCACATATTTTTTCTGCTTCTAACTTGTTATTTTGAAGCTCTTCTTTTAAATAACATATTTCTTCCTCGTTTTGAGTGTTTTGTTCTATAGTCATATCAATGGTGTGAAATAATTCTAAAATCAGAACTTGATAATTTTTATCTCTTGTTTCAGAGTTCTTTTTAAGTTCCTCCTGTTTCTTTGTGAAACGATCAGAATCTTCTGTATGTTTCACTTTGTAGTTTTTGAATTGATGTCGAACATATTATATAAATTCTGTTTGAACATTAGCAAGTTGTTCAACTACATTACTGTAATTAACCTGAACAGCTTCATTCTGATTTTCTATGTCATTCGTGTTTCATATGTTGTTGAACTTGTCTGATTTTCTCTTCGTCAAATCTTTGTCATACATTATCAAGTTCTGTTTGAACATTAACAAGTCGTACAAATACATCGTTAATCTGTGTTTGATGTTGTTGATCACTCAGTTGTTGATCTTCATGAAATTGGTTAGTTGATCGGGAAGAAGTTCTCGTAGTTCGTTCTTTTCATTTCTAGTAATTGTCAAATTATTCATGATCGTTTCATTCAATTGATCTTGTCTGATTTGCTATTTTCGAATATTTTCATAATTTTGGTTTGATGTTGCATTCAGTTGTTGAAGTGCCTGGATTGCCTCTTCATTTCGTTTTGAAAGCATGAAATCTGCAAATATGATACTTAAATTATAATTTAAAATAAGGAAACGCTAAATATATATAAGTAAGTAAATATATATTAGTAGATAGATATATATATGGAAAATATCATCGGGCCCCAATTTTAGGACTCACCGGGCCCCACTGGAGTATATATACTATATCACTGGGCCCCACAAATACTCACTGGGCCCCCAGTTATCACTGGGCCCCATTTTTTTTATTAAAAAACTTAATTTTTTTTATTGCCGTAAATTATCAAAATTTGAATTTATTAATGTACTATAAGTAGTATGTAGTTATAAGTAGTATAAATATTTAAAATTATAAAATTGCATTTTGAATTGTTTACGAAAACACAATTTAGATTAAATTTAAAAATGAATGAAATCTTAACATATTCTATGTTACAAATACTACTTACGAATATTGCAAGTAGAATCTCTAATTATATAAAATACATATTTTTTCAGTATATTGTTATTTTTAATGGTTAACATTAATTATTTTAAGACAGTTCAGAATTATAATGTGAAATTATAATAAAATTAATTACTAATTAAATTGTGAAGTCTACTATGGTTTGCTATACTACTTATTTGGTTAGGAGTAGTATATTTTTCATATTTGTAAGTAGGATTAATATATAGCTAAAACTTTTTTATTTGAACTATTAAAATAGAGATATATAGTTAATTATTAGCTATATTAACATAATAAAATTAATAATATACCTATTCAACAAATGCACCATACTCACTACTCTCTAATGTAATCAGTAGTATTAATTAATTAAAATAAGTAATTATTAAAGATTAATAAAATAGTATGTATGGAATCCAATAATGATTATAATACAATGATGAATCTAAAATTATATTTATATATGTAAATGTTATTGTTAAAATATATATTATTTTTAGAAGCTTGTTATCAATTTTATTATTTCTTTATGACACCTCACAATAATACATTTCATAAAAAAACAGAAAGCTACGGTTTTGGAATAAAAATTACATTAAATGTTACCTAAAAATTATATAAGGATACGGTTATAAATGATGATGTCGGAAACCATCTGTTTTTAACAAATTTAGAAAAAATTTAACATTAAATATCTTCATAATTTAATTTTGATGATTCATTAAATGATAAATATTGTACATTTATGGATATAATGCCAACAATTGCGAAAGTAAAATCATCAAAACGATTATTACAATTAAGATATATGCATTCTTATTTAATTAAAATTTGATAATAATTGAAATTTTAAAATAAAATTTCTATACTACTTTAACTACTATACTACTTATTGAACAGAATAATTACTGTTTTAAAAAATTGATAATATTCCATAGTTTTCTGTCATTAATATTGATTATGAAACATGTATATGTATGTGTACATAGTTTTTTTTTCAAAAAGAATTTAATCAATAACAAGCAATATAAAGTATTACAATTTTAACACAGTGCATTCAATGTCCATATAACTTTATAACTGAAATATATACAGTGTGTATATTTTTAAAATTCAATAAATTGATAACTAAATAAATTACAGAAAAAGGCAAAATGTAATGTATTGTTCAAATGTAATGTAAAATTTATTTTCATATTAAAATTGATAACATTATCTCAAAAATAAATAATGTATTTACAAAAGAAAACAATGAAATAAATGTTTAAATAATTAATGAATTGTTATTCAATATATGTTTAATGAGATATATCATATCAAATGATTAACAGTTTAATTACAAAATAAAATGTATCATATTAAGAAACATACAATAGCAAAAGCATTGATTAAATATTTTCAAAGTAATAAAGTCGTATATAATGGAAATCAGGACTACATTACATTCCCATTCGAAATATGTAAATTAATTCACTATTATGAAGAACGATACCAACATATTTCCTTAATTATAAACTAATCATATATTTCTAAATATAAAAGCCTATATAATTTTAACTATAACCGAAGAAACGTTAAACCTATTAACCAATTCTGGCGAGGATACCAGTATAGAGCCATATCATATATCTATCAAAATATCCCTAATAATATAAACTAATCAAATCTTTATAAATAGTATAATAAATATAATTTTGACAATAACCGAAGTAACCTCCAACCATGACTCCAATTCTGATGAAGACACCAGTACAGTCAAGATGAGGGCCAGGCTATAGACCAAATCAAAGCAATTGTATAATGTCTTATCTATTAAATAATGCACTGTTTGCAAATTGTTTTGCACTTCTTTTTGGTCGAGACGAAATGTTGGAATTTTGTGCACTATTCGTTCAGCGAGAGGACGAGGTACATCATACTCCTGAAAGGGGTCCGGTGTCATCGTTTTTAAAGGGCCTGCTTCCGCGAGAGGACGAGGTACATCATACTCCTGAAAGGGGTCTGGTGTCATCGTTTTGGAAGGGCCTGCTTCCGCGAGAGGACGAGGTACATCATACTCCTGAAAGGGGTCCGGTGTCATCGTTTTTGAAGGGCCTGCTTCCGCGAGAGGACGAGGTACATCATACTCCTGAAAGGGGTCTGGTGTCATCGTTTTGGAAGGGCCTGCTTCCGCGAGAGGACGAGTTACATCATACTCCTGAAAGGGGTCCGGTGTCATTGTTTTGGAGGGGCCTGCTTCCGCGAGAAGACGAGATACATCATACTTCTGAAAGGGGTCCGGTGTCATCGTTTTGGAAGGGCCTGCTTCTGCTAGAAGACGAGGTACATCATACTTCTGAAAGGGGTCCGGTGTCATCGTTTTAGAGGGGCCTGCTTCCAAACTGACTCCGTTGATAAAGTCGTAGAATCCTGAACATTCAAAAATTTAAAATAGAGATTCTCTATTTTCAAACATGAATAATAATAAAATAGGAAGTAAGAAAAAGCATGTGTTGCAGTAATATAAATAATAGTTTTACTTCAACACAGGCTTTTGTTACTTCCTATTTTATTAAATAGTAATTTACTTATAAAATAATACAAAGGGCATAATTTACCTTGAATGGTGTGATTAAAGTCGCTCAAGTACTCCCTTGTAGCTGTAGCTTCAGAGTGGAGCATTGCTTTCGACAAGCTGGTATGGTCCAAACCAGCCCGACGACCGGTATTTACGAGACCTGCTCGAAAATTGTTCGCCGATAATTGGCGCTGTATCAACTAAAAATTCAGAAACACTTTTTACAAACAAAAATATTTTTAAATTAAGTTATACAATTGCAAGTTACTAAATAGACATATACGTTTCTCTTTAAAAATGTTATATAACAAGAGTTAGCTTTACATAGTTATATTTAGGACGTACTATTTTTAATTCATTGCAAATAACTACTAATACTAAATATCAATTTTTAAACTAACTAAGGAAGACATGAAGACACTATTCCGCCAAGTTGGGCAAGAGGACTCCCATCTTCAGCAACAAACACAGAGGTTTTGCCCCAATTTTCCCTAGTCAATGACACCATTGATGGCAGTTTTCTATGCTCTGATAAAAACTGCAAACACAGATTGTGTATAGCCACCCTGGTATCCGTAAAATTGCACTTCCATATTTTTTGGAAGTCTTGTGAGCACCTAAAAATGTAAAGTAATACTTTTTAGAAACATTATTCTATATTTGTATATAGGGTGCTGATCCAAAAATCATATTATCACAATGTACTATATGAAATATAGGATAAATGTGATACACATGCATAAAAACACCCCGTAAAATATAGAGTATAATTAAATTAAACGAGCATCCTAACTCATATAGGGGTCGACAAAAAATGTCGATTACATATATTATAGATATGTATAATAATCATATTAAATTTAATATAATTAGCAAAAAATCAATACAATTGAAATAGTAGAATTATTATTAAAAGTATTTTTTTTGTCGCTCCCTACTAATATATGTCTAGTAACTCGAATAATTATTTTTCTTACTATGACACAGCATTTGTAAAAGTATGATTTGTGTTATGTAATATTTAAAACTGAATAAAATTCTAATTTATTATCGAGACTAAAATTTGTTAATATCATAATGTAGACAACATTTTTTTTAATTGATATATTATAAACATCAAATAAATCGATGCTGCGCCAGAAAATAAAATTAGGAAAAGTTTAATTTTTATAAATTTTGCCTAAAAGTATGATTTTTGTCATATGGGAAACATTTTTAACATACAACATTAATGTTATTTTATAATTATATATACATATACATTTTTAAAAATGTTTTAAATAGTTATCATCATAATATCAAAGCTACCTTCCTGACGATATCCAACAATGCGGATCACCCTCAAACCTCGTTCTGTCACCAGAAATGGTTTCTGAACAAGTTTCGTATCATGACGCTCTTCATGTTGCTGAAGCCACTGTGAAAATTCGAAACGTCGCTGCTTCACTTCGTCGGTGTTTCTTGAAGACTATCAATTGTCCTTCGAGACACTTAGCCAATGTCGTACGACTGATCTGAAGATTCTGCGGATGGCGATGACGTATTTCAGCATTAATCTGATCCAGTGTGTACTCTGGGTGTTGTTCTACGATGTCAACAGCCACTTTTCTGGAGAGACCCGTTGTTGCTGCTGTCAGAAGCTGCCTCTAGGTTTTTCGACTTTTCCGTTGTTGTTAATGGCTCTACTAACTATTGCTCAGGCGGTTTGCCGTTTATCCCTAGTTGATTTGACTCTGTTGTTCGTGTTAGAAAGGCGTTGTTTTTCTTGGGTTGAAATACGGTTATTCGGCATTATATGTATGACTGATAAATTATTTTGCGAACTATTCTGGGAAGTATCTTTGTCTTACTTTTATATCTATCGAATTGTAATTCATTTTAAATTCAAAAGTCAAAATTTTTAATTTAAAATTTTACATAAAATATAGTTTCTACCTAACAACAGCAAATTTATTAATGGTCACACTGTTTAGCTTGAACATAACAGAATTTTTTATTAAGAAAACCATACTACTTATTAATATATAAGTAGTATATAATTTCAAAAACATATTTTAATAATCCACTGATCTTATTACGAAAAATATTATACCTAATTCACAAAAATATTATCAAATTCTAGAACTAGCTTATATATATATATATAATATTTATTATTAGCGTTATATTAAGACAATAAATATTATAATACAAAAACATGAAATAAAGTACAACTATGTCTTAACTCATTCAATAATTGTACTTGTCTGCTGCTGTTTATCATTATAATATAAAATCCGTATTTCTGTTTCTTTTCTTTAGATAGGTGATTTCATATACACAACTTATGTAATTCACTACACTCGCCTGTTGTAACACAAAAACTTTGCGCTCCTTCGACTTCTTGTGACTCTTCAATTTGAATTGGGTCACACTCTGAGATTCGAGATTTGATTAATGTTTTTGGTTTATTTTCGGTAATTCTTCTTTTTGTATTTTTTTATTTTACTACAGGAAGGATGCCCACTTTCACAAAATTATATTGTCCACAGTAGATTTTATTAAGGTTTAATATTTCTACCATCGATATTGTAGATTTCCATTTCAATTATGATTGATTATTTTTCCATCATCTACTTTAAAGTATTGATTTTTTATTTCACCTCTTGTAGGTGAAACATTTCATCTATTGAATTATGTATATGAATAACAATTGCAATACAATTAACGATAGCAAACTGTTCAATCATAATTACTTATTGAAAGTAATTTTAAAGGTTTAGTTTTGAAAATTACCAAAGAATAAATCCTTCAGGTTTTCTGAAGTCACGCTTGACTTTACAGAAAAATGGTTCACGTTTTGCTCTTCATTAGAATTAAAAACTTTAATTTTTCCTGACAGAGCGGCTTCAGTCCCAGTTTCGAAAGTAGATAAATCTATGTACGATTGATCTGCACTTTATCCATGACCAATTCTTCTCGGTAATTTCGTTTGGGATGCCAGCTTCCAACATTCTGGTTTTAGCCGTGTGACGTAGGCTAGTAATAGTGAAATTTTTATCTTTACCAATTGATTTCATTGAATTAGTTGACACTTTTTCGATTTGGTGTATTTCCAGCGGTATTTGTTTGTACCAAATTTTTGATGTAGGTGTTGTTTTTGGACTCAGAAATAAGGATGTACATGCCTTGCTGATTTACTGCTACTCGGTAATGAACATATTGACTCACTAGAGATGATTTCGTTAATGAATAAATTATATTCATCATCGTCCAAAATCATGTCGCCATCCATTTCGATATATGCAACGTTTTCAGTAAACTACCGCTATACAACCATTGCGATGAGATTATCAAAATAAAGGGATATTTCAAATATATTGATATCGATAATTTGAATAACTGATTGATTTACGGGATGAAATCAGTTGACAATTATTTAAAAAATAATCTTTATTTGGATTCAAGTTACTTCCGCGACTCTGACAAACTAAAATGAGTCGCAGAGCCGCGGGAACGGTTATAATAATAATAATAGGACTTTATATTTGTAAGTTTCCAAAAACAGGATATTACATTTAAACATATATACGTAAGATATATACAAAATAATAGTTTATCATATAGGTTATTAATAGGTATAGCAATGATTTATAATAGATTGTTAATAAGTAAAGCGCAATAAATGAAAAAAGTTTTCTGTTCTCTGTTCGTTGATGCATATGGAACAATTGGTTGCCCTCTTCTTCTGCGGTTCTGTTGTATTTTCGGAACTAATGGGTATAATATGTGTTCATAGTTCCTCGCTGTTTTATAAAATAGTCTCTTCAAGAGCAATTATTCTGTGTCTAACTCTTTTAATGATTGCTCTTGTGCTGCAGTTATCTTCAGCAAGAAAGAGTATATCTAAATAATGTACCAATTGTTCCATTCTATTGAAAGTGCCCTTTGCCAAAACAACTGCATCAATGGATTTGTAACCCTCCTTAACTGACAGAACAGTGCCACCTACAAACTTATGTTTTTTATCAATTGAATATTTATAATACATAGCACTGTTGATATAAACTTGTGGTGAACAAATTAACCTCATAACAGTAGTTTTGTATAATCTCTATAATGAATTATAATATAAGTTTTGTATAAGACAAGGTCATAAATATGACTTATACATATATTATAAATAAGGTCTGAACATAGTTGGAATCATTTTAACAGGTTGTAGTAAGTACTGTACTTCTATTATTTGAAAACAGTGACTTTTACCTTGGACTAGTCCAGGCTTATTAAATTTAAAAAAGCTATTACCCCAGACCAAGTAAATATGAAAACAGGCGTTCCATGCTTTTTTAAAAATTAGAAATATAATAAATATTTAAGGCAGAGTGATATAGAGATATCCAAATAATGTTAAAATTTATAAATATATGTATAGCATAGGTGCATCCAAACTACAAGGGCTTGAAATTAATAACAAAACGACTAATGGATACTATTATAATACATAAATTGTATATATCAAAAATTTTACTTGTCAAACACCTTTTTTGATTTCAATATTTTCCACTTATTTAATATTATTTACTGTATTATAATATTATTAAAACTTTTTATATGATTGTCAAAATATATTTAAAGAAAATTTAACAATGTAATTCTAAGATTAGCCTTTTCTTCTATTAGTTCAGTGTCAGCATTGTGTTCTAGTGGTTGAGTACATGTGCAATCAGCTCTGTTGGACTTCAGTGGCAATATAGCAGCTATAGGTACTAACTTTTTTAAAAGTCTACAATTAATTTTATAAATATAAGTATAACCTTAAAAAAACTTTCTATATTTATTTAGTTTATCCTATTTTATTTCAGAATATATTTATATTTTATATATATATATATTAATTAGTATATAAATTATATAAAATATTAAATTTTTTGAAATATAGGATTGTTTATATTTTTATCAACAAAATTGATTTTTAACATTTAAAATCTTTTTTAAATGTCAAAATTAACAACAGATACCATTATAATATAGCCCATTTGGACAAGCAAAGCACTACTTCTATTTGGCAAAATGCAATTTTTTTGAGGTTATTACTTATAATGTATATAAATGGGTGTTTAAAATATGCTTTACAGTATTATTTTGTTAGAGAAACTATATCATATAATGCAACTTTCAAAATTGGTGGATTAAAAAAACTAAGAAAACATTATTTAGTTATATAAAAAAATTTCACTATTTTTATTAAAAATAAAATAAACTTCTATAATTTTTTGTAATGGGACGGTATATACATTTTGTGCATTTATATAAATCTTATGACTCAACCAAAAGTGAATGAAATTAATGGAAAGCAGTTAATTAATGGATAATTTCAAGACCTGTGCATACTCACATGAGGACACTTTGAAATGAACACTGTCTGGTTTCATGTTAATTTGTATCTATATATATATTTATAATAAAGTCATAAGCTATACTAAAACAAGTAATAAAAAAAATACATTCAGAAATTATAGGTTGCATAATTGTTCATTGCAACAATGTGTTTAGGCCCAGCCAGTGATGCCCCTTTGGCCAATTCCTTAAATCCTAGATCTGTGGTTGAATATTTTAAATAATCAGCACTTTGAGGAAAAGATCTTAGGTATGCAAAATAATTTGTATATAAAAAAATGATTAAAAATGGCTAAAATCATGGTGTGCAGATATAGAAAAAAATAGAGGTTTTGCTAACCAAATAAACGGTTAATTCATAATTTGTTGTCACAAATGAGTAATTTATCTTAAATTTACTTCATATGCATATGATGTATATATTCATTTGCTAATGGTATAGTATAATAAGGGATGCAATTGTTAGTCATCAGTCAGCTGTGTAGCTCAACATACAACTATGTAGCATCAGCATAAATATAACATTAATAAAATAAATTATCATAAACACAATTTTTCTATTTAACCTTATTAGGTTATATATATAATAATAATTTTATTTTAAAATGTTATTTGATTATTCATTAATTTATATCTTAGACTTGATGATCTTATTGCTTAATATATTTCTAAAATGGAAATGTTATATTATTTTTTTAATTCTAAATGTATTTTTATACAAGTAAATACATTTTATACCAACCAGCCTTAAAATAAAACGCCAATTAACGATCTTTACCCAGAGTTCGAGAACAAGTGTGCACAAAACAGAAAGTAAATCACGGTGCATATGGCTTATTATAAATTTTTGTCATAGATAAACAAACATAAAATATCTAATTAAAGTCTAGAAGTATAATCTTTATATTACAATTGTATAATAGTACATATTTTTTACTTATATATTTATACCCATACAAAGTAACTTATATGCGTGTTAGCTTAATTGCACTAAATACAAAAATATTTTATTAAATAAATTATTTTTTCGAGTTTCCAATCCATATAGAGGATTTAATTTAAAAGAGTATATTTCCCTAATTTGTAGTATAATTTATCCATTATAACTATTCTAGCTATGTGATGTTTATTATTTTACGTAAATTAACAGTTATATCACATCATATATGTAGATATATTATTTATTGTTATTATTGTAAGCTTTTAAAAACATATAAATTGTTTCAATATGACAAACTAATATACATAATTCTGATTTTCGTTTTCTAACAACAGGAATTTGGCTTTTTGACAAACATATTGGATGTGTACTGAGTAATTTTACAATTAGTTTATTCGTTGTAATATTTTCTTCCTCATGAGGATAATTTTGTTTCGTGGTTAGAAACAAACTCATCAAACTCATCACCACGTATACTCGTCATCTAATAACATTTCCGAACGAGACATGCTTAAATATTTATTTATGTGGAATTGAAATTATATATTTATAACTTTTAAATTTCCGCGTTTATTTGTTAGTCAACGTTATTGTACTCAAAGCTTTATCTTAAATGATTTTGTCAAAGATTAAATAGATACAAAATTAAGTCAATTAAAACTGAAACCTATGAATCAAATCTGATGAGATGAGAAGAGAAACAAATGTACCACTGTTTCATAATCATCGCCCAATATAAAACTTACATCGCGTTCCACAATATGCCTTTTCATATGTTTTTTCCCATTCGTTTTTCGTGATCCTGGAGTTGCATGAACAAAATTCTAGATCCATAGCACTAAAAAATAAATGAACTCAGAAAAAAACGAATAAAGAAAAGCAAGTGAAAACGCATATACCTATAGTGTGCATGCGGTATTAGACGGGTAAATATTTATACCAAAAAATTGTTATGGTTGGTTATATAGGCTAGGTACATACAATATATACTGAAAACTGTTGCATATAATATATGAAACAGCGTCCAGATTTTTTCCTGGGGTTTTTGACCATACCTTTTTTCGTGAAACTGGAGTTTCGTGGGTTTTTTAGTACTATAGAACTGGAATTTTTGACATGAAACTCCAGGATCTATCACTACAAAATCGCATGAAAAAGGCATTATAGTTTTCGAAAACTAAAAAAAAATTGTGTTTGGAATTTGCTATTTATAGGATTAACCTTATATTCTATGGTACCTTATGTAACTATGGTACCCAGAGAAAATATTATTGAATTATTACTTCAATTAATTTATATATAGTCATTTTTATAATTACAATTTATTATAGGAATTAAATATAACTTTCTTGCAATTTATATATTCATATTTATTACAATTTTTAAAATTATTCTATTTTAATTGGAATTTTCACAATTTATTTGTATAAATTGCTATTTTTTCGCAATTAGGTCAACTAGTGTCTAAAAAACCATGTGTGTTCTAAATATTTATTTTGTGCGTTCTAAAATACGATTTATAACACTGCACATAAGGGGGTTCTAAAATTCTGATTTAAGAACACACAAGGGTGTGTTCTAAATAGTTAAAAAGATATTCTAAATTGGAAAGGGTGTTCTATAAAGCGATATAAAATATTTCTCTTGATAAAGAGGTTAAAAACGATGTAAACTGCAATTTCACCATTAGTTTAATTTATAAAATACATTCAAATTAGAAACATATAATCATGTACACCATAAAATTCAGATAATGGATGTTTACGCATTATATAAATATTTATTTATATTAACAGCTCAATTTATATAAATACTATATGTAATTGTAACAGCTATAGATCAATTGAAATTATACATAATTCGACATAATGAAAAATATTATCAATTTCTAGAACTAGCTTATATATATATATATTTATTATTAGCGTTACATTAAGACAATAAATATTATAATACAAAAACATGAAATAAAGTACAACTATGTCTTAGCTCATTCAATAATTGTACTTGTCTGCTGCTGTTAATCATTATAATATAAAATCCGAATTTCTGTTTCTTTTCTTTAGATAGGTGATTACAAATACACTGCTTATGTAATTCACTACACTCGCCTGTTGTAACACAAAAACTTTGCGCTCCTTCGACTTCTTGTGACTCTTCAATTTGAATTGGAATTTTGAAATGTGTTCATAGTTCCTCGCTGTTTTATAAAATAGTCTCTTCATACGTTTGATTGCCAGCTCTTCCATCGTTGATTTATTTTGTATTAATCCTCTCCTATATGCCTTGTCGATCATACCCTGGAGAGCATGTTAAGGTAGTAAAGGTAGTGCTAGCACACTTCGAACTAGACGATGGAATGCGGGATCATCTTTGTAACGCGCAACTAACCATGCCTTCTGAACGTTTCTCCATATCGATTGTGCAAAGTGAAACAAACAACCACGAATACGAGCTGCTTCGAGTATATGTAACGATACCTTTTGACCGTAGTAAGCATATACTTACTAACTGGTATCATAGTTCCCATAATTGCCACATGGAAGGAATACACCTGAGGATACATATTGGGAGAAATTTTAAAAGTTCCGTCCATGAATACGGTATTGACTTCACAAAGAAGGCGGATGTTTTGCTGAGGACCAAAGATAATTAATCTATCATCGACACCGTCATTTGCGACAATGAAATCTTGACCATCTTCCGTTTAGGTCCATTTACTGTAAACATTTGTAACGTTTAAGAACACTAAAAAAAGCAATTAAGAACACACCAGAACGCATCCAGTAACACTTTAAGAACAAATAAGGGTGTTCTAAAAACAATTAACAACACACAAGGGTGTTCTAAAAACAATTAACAACACACAAGGGTGTTCTAAAAACAATTAAGAACACACAAGGGTGTTCTAAAAACAATTAACAACACACAAGGGTGTTCTAAAAAACAATTAACAACACACAAGGGTGTTCTAAAAACAATTAACAACACACAAGGGTGTTCTAAAAACAATTAACAACACACAAGGGTGTTCTAAAAACAATTAACAACACACAGGGGTGTTCTAAAAAACAATTAAGAACACACAAGGGTGTTCTAAAAAACAATTAAGAACACACAAGGGTGAATCAGTTTCTTTTTACCACCAGCAGATCCCTGAAACATGAAAACACATTATTGTTTACATACTATTATATTTTGATTTCCTCAAGTATAATCAATCGGTAACAAAAAATGGAATTGTTTTAAAGTTCTGTAAAATAGATGTTGAAAACATCTCAATTCGTTCTATTATGCTATAAAAAAATGCGTTAGAAACTTCCTTCAAAGCTTAGTGATGTTGTCTTCCAATGACACTAAAATATAAAAAGATATTTGAAATAGAATATTACATCGCATCACATTATTATTATTAAATTGATTGGAATTTTATTATATCATTCAATTAAATAATAATAAGTTAAGAAAAATAGAGTATAAATTAAGAAAAAAATAAACTAATTTAACAAAACTATTGAAACTATTAATACTTGGAAACATCTAAAAAATACAAATATTGAATCTTATTGTTATTAGTTAAGAGTTAATGTGTAATGATTAGGTTTTTCAGTTTTATTAAAAGTACACAAGCAATAATCAAAAAGTGCCCAGACAATAGTTTGAA
>JAUZNC010053812.1:0-14765 GCA_034780395.1 Vannuccia rotundouncinata | reverse complement strand
TAGTATAGAAATATTTTAGATGTCCAATCTAGTTCTATATATAATATACAATATCTATGGGAAAAACAATTTAAAAGTTGTATTGATTATTTTAAATACATTTTATAATAATAATTTAATGTAAAGACAAAAATTATTTAAAAAAATCAACGTTAATGTTGATGAATTAATCATCACAACATCCAAACTATACAAAGCAAATTTGACAAATATCTCACCGATGAATGCCTTCCATGGTTCGGATAAGTAAGCCAACTGTACAAAACATCCGTTCAAGACATTGGTGCAGTAAGGCATACACGGAGAGGCTCGGCTGATTCCGGAACACAAATGACAGAATTTCATCTGTAGATTGATCCGAACACATTCGTCGGAAATTCGGATCTGTAGAAATAATGTAAACATCTCATCAACCCATTTAT
The DNA here is from genome assembly GCA_034780395.1 of Vannuccia rotundouncinata. NCBI lineage: Eukaryota > Metazoa > Platyhelminthes > Proseriata > Coelogynoporidae > Vannuccia > Vannuccia rotundouncinata. The sequence continues at coordinate 14,343 of JAUZNC010053812.1, read as the reverse complement.
GCGATGACTGAAATTACTAAATACGTTTTAATTTTTTTATTTCAACTATAGCAAAGATGTGTTATTAGTTAGCGAGTTAATCTTAACCCTTTACACAATCTTGTGATAGTCAGGACCGTAATTTAAAGATCATAAGTGAGAAACGTGTTAAAATAAAGGTAAGAATTTATATTCTAAATCACTTTAAAATTCTAATTACTTAGTTGAAGATATGAACTAGAAAATATACTCATATTTTAAGACGTGATACGACATGCCGTCAAGAAGTTATCGAAACTATATTCTGACATTTCCTTCCTGAGTTTAGAATAAAATTTCTGTCTGTGAATAAGTTTTCTTCCTACATTATATATCGAATTCTACGAGGCACTTTATACATCATGGCAATAAGTTTCCAAACTGAGACCAAACTGCTGTAGCGCAGTAGAGATTAATCTATAAAATATATAGATTGCCATCAACAACTTTCACTTGAAAACTTCCGAATAATGATGGGCACATTTCATAGATTATAGCTATTGCATATAGAAGATTAAAAATACAGCCAAGTAATAATTTTATATAGAATCCAATTGCCAATTTCTATGCAATCAAATTGCCAATTTCTATGCAATCAAATTGCCAATTTCTATGCAATCAAATTGAAACAATTTCCAGCAAAAGTGTCGTATTGCGGACACTAAAAGTCACTTCGAATGCCATTGACGAATATAATACAGGCCGACGAAATTACAATATCGATTGTGTATCGAAGTACAAACTGTTCAACGCATCATTGCAATGGCGGGAAACTTTTCATGAATTAATTGAAATATCGAAAATTGCCTTTCTTTATTGGCAACATTTTTAGTTAGATCCTGTAGTATTTCGATTATTGACGAATATTAAGCAGACACAATTATTGATAGATTTAGGTAACGTAAATTCCCTATCTAAGCTTTATGATGCATGTAATATATTACCAATTGATATAGAAACAAGATAAAGTATCCAAATACATCATTTAGCACTAAATCAGCACTTTTTGACCATTGAGGGTTTTCTGAACATTTCTAAACGTACACTATAATCTGATAGATTACAGTCATATTCATATCTGTTGGTAATGCAGATAGATATTGGGTCTCTTATGATTCCTTTTTGAGATATTCACAAAAAACTTAATTTTCGTCATGGTCATTTTTTAGATAAATGTCTGACAAAAAAAATAATGCTGTATTTAGATACTTTTATATACATGTTTCTATCAATTGGTAACTTATTATATGCATCTACGCAGTTATTTGCGATTTCAAGTTTTTCTTGTTTAGATAATGAATTTACGTTACATATGGTCCTGGCCGATAAAAATGTGTTCTAGAGGACCGAAAATTTGTACCCCACTATTTTTCAATTGCTGAGACTTAAATCTACCAGAAATTGCAAAAATATCAATTTACACAGCAGATATGAAACCGCACTATAGCAAAATGATGAATAGAGATGATAGTTACATATTTCTATAATAATTCCAGTAATTCCTTTTGATACAATGAAATATATCTCAATCTAATATTTATAAAACAGATTATAAACATGTATATAAATTCAGATGAATAAACCGTTATATTAATCCATGAATTCTATAAATCAGAATTAAATCAAAACATTTCAAACTGATGTGAACATAAAAATAAGGTCATGTCACTGGACGTTAAATTTTATATTTTGTAATCTAAAAGTTCACACCAACCCAACAACACAGACATTGTTGTAGCAAAATTTCTAGAGTGATTAGCCAAATGTTGTTACACAGAACTAGACATTTTCACAACCGGTAGTCGACGGAAAAACTTCTAGGTTAAAACCTCAGTCACAAATATACAATAAACCAATTTAATCATTGAACGGAAAAGTTAATTAGAGGCAGGCAAAATAAAGAGATGAATTGGTATAGCAAAATTGCTGTATAGCAAAATAAGTCCAAACTATGTGTTCTTACTCTTTCATATAGAGGTGAAGTTGACGGGTTACATAACCTTTTAACCCTGAAGCCATTTACAAAGATTCTCCAAGTGGCTCTACACCTTACAAAGTTGAATATCTACATAAGCCGGGCTTAATACATACATACAATCAAACACATAGATGAGAACACCCCAATGGGTTAATTGCAACAAGCTATTAGAGGCTACTATCAGTGTTGTTGAATTCTATGTTTACTAAACAGGTATAAAACTCACTATTCTTTCTATATATCCGAAGCAATTTTGTTTTAGGAAAAAGTTAAAAGCCGGAAAATTTTTGAAATAAAACGTCGACAACTTTTTGATGGCCAGAAAATCGTCGAATCAATGTTGTCAATATATCTAGATAGATTCCCTAACCTTCAACTGAACTGATTCTTTGCCCAGTCGGCTAAGGCACCACTGGGGAATAATTTAAAACTGTCAGTTTGCAAGGACGCAGACACAAGCAACTAATAAGCATCCAGAATATCTAAGCAAGAGGCGAGAGTTCAGTTGACGAAGATAGAAATCAATATTATCTTAATGTGGCATCTCTCCAAAATAGACAATGGCGCTTGGTGTATAGGATGTCTATGAAAAGAAAGGAATGGGGAGTGGGGTGTACGATATTTCTTATAGAAGGATAAAGGTATAGCGCTGTGATGTGGGGCAAATGGCGAAGCCTACTCTACGCCTTATAGAGGCACTATGATGCTGTGTGGCGTATTATATTTAAGAATGTAAGCTTGACTGTATAAGCGGAATTGGAATGAAAGGTTTAAGAGTGAAAAACAAATACCAAAATGAATACAACAAATAATAAAGCTGAGAGAAAGGACCGTTTAGTTAGTCGTCAATTTAATATTTAAAAATAGCCAACAAGGTTACGATATTGGTATATTGGGTAGTCCAACTAATTAGATGGCAGCTATTAACACCGGCGCGAAAGTAGAGAAGGCTAAAATATAATTTTACTTAAAGTAGGATTAATATTTCGGTGGCTGTCTGACATTCCAGTAGACTATATGAGCAAATGCGCAGGTGAAAAGATATTTCCTCTGCGGTAGGTCTTGACAGTACACAATATCCACTTTAGTAATACAATAAAATGCAAACATATATGTATTTCAAATGACATCGTATTACGTGGGCTGCACCTAATAAAAATGTAGTCATGAATATCTATATAATTGGCATTAGACAATAATTATAATGTTGCAAATACGGAACAAATTTAACAATCAATGGTAGCAATATCTCTGAGAACGACTTATTTGTTAATATATAAAGATGACTAAAGTATGTAATTTGATTTAATCTCCGCCATCTTCAATAAGGAGGTTTGAGAATCATTATGAGCGAACTAAGTTAACCAAGAAGTCTAGTTTTGACACTTCCACAGAATGGGTGAGCGTAAATTGAATAAATTTGGGTCAAATCATGCCGCTGGTACTATTTGAGAAAAAAATTAATCGTGTACTTTAAGTGAGGTTGTAGGGAATGTTTGCTGTCTTTCTGGTTAGAGTTATGTGGAAAGTGGGCCCTCTCTAGTGTGCCATACTATGAGGACGGAAAATAAACTGAGGATAGTTTTGAGTTAAAAGTAAGGACAAATAATAATATGGTAGGGTTTCTGGATCGTTCCCGAAAGTGGATATAAAGTAAATAAATGAGTCATCAAATTTTATAGATTGGAAAATATTGGGGGCGCAATTTAAAAGTATTCTCTATAATATAATATATTGAATTCAATAATAAACAAACATGATAGGACTGTTTTCTTTATTATAGGTAGGTTTTAAAATCCCACAAAGAAAGGTCTAAAGCACAAGAAAATATCAATGTTATAGGTTCTAATTAAAAGAAATTTCAACTAAAATTAATAGGAGTAGTCCGGGCAATAAAAAAGTAGAATCTGATCTTATTCATGCAAAAGACTTTTAAGAATAGTGTAATCAATAGGAAATTGTTTAAAAAAGCGCTTTGAAGAAACTCATTATACTCTATAAATTCCTTAATAATTCTGCTAATAATGAATAAAGAATAGGGAGGAGGCTGTCTCAAAAGATCGCTAGCAAAAAGAAAGGCACAAAACCACAAGCCCCCCCCCCCCCTTCAGTCTAGAGACGTTGTATGCTACTCTACCGTCTGTGATTATTGCGGTCTGTGGGTAACAAAATTAGTAAGGGATTGCTTTTATGACTCACACATTAATCCAAGAAGCTGTACACACCTTCATCATACTACAAGCAAGCAAGCACGCTGTAATATGTCAAATATAAAAGGAAGACGTTGATGATTTCAGCATCGGTCGTAAATTTATCTCATGATCGAATTCGTTTCAACACACGCGAAAGTTGCTTGATAGTGACTTCCAGAGCGGAGTTTGGAGAGATAATGTGAAGTTAGAAAGCTATATAGCTGCAAATGAATTACAAGCTCGAGCTTATAACGTATATAACGAAGGCATTGATCAAGACAACTATAGTGTGTTATGTAATCAAAAAACAAAGGTCAAATGTACCTAATCAACTCTGGGAAAACGAAGCAAGGCATACAATGAAGGAAAGTTGAATTGAAAAGAAAAAATAAGATTTATGATTATTGTGGTTTCCCCCTTTCGACTTAAATCACCTTTAGTCACGAAGATGTGAAGTTAAAATGTTAAACATTGTAAGACAAATGAATATCAATTGTGGGGGGGGGTTACTTTGGTACTGCTTGGGGTAAACAAAAAACGATGTCATGCAGACAATTAGAAGAAACAAACAATGAAATTAATCGATAGAGTGTGTGTGTATAATAAGTATTTGAAAAAGAAAGATGTCTCAGATGGAATGAGTCACCCAGAAAAGGAAAGGACCATTCATTGCTCACTAGGAGGGTGGCAACGCAGCCTAAAGTTCTCCGACAACAACCTATATTGGGATTGTCGTTAAGACAGAATACACAGCTCTCGAGAATTACTGTGGTTACAATACAGAGACTGTGGCGCCCTTTCGCTTCGCTAATTCGATATTTATTATAAAAAATATCGATTAGCTACATTATTATAGCAGCAGGAAGCCAGATCGACGCAACCAATGTGGTGTTAATCTAGAGAGTTTTGGGGATTGCCCGGCTATCAATAAGAACAGATTGTCAATACCAAAAGACCTTAGAAAGTAAGTAAGGGGCGGGGGGGGGGTGGAAGACTTTAAGGATTGGCATAGGGGAAGATGACAGACATGGAACACTTGTGATACAATATTTAGTCAAAGAGAAGAGAGGCCATTCGATTAATAGACCTAGCAACCATCTCGTAAGGTCAGAATTGTCTACTTTAAAATAAAGTCAATCGTGAATAATTTATTAATATTATTGATTTGGTTATAATCAAATATTTGGCAAAAATCAATAAAATCTTATTTAAAAAAACACATTTGGAATAAGAGCAGAAGCCGATAAAAAAGACTGAAAAATTATCAAAGCACCGCGCCGGTTGTTCTAATTTAAAAACTTTCTTTTCTCCCAACTGGAATATGGTGGGGAAGCAATCAACCGAGTTATGACCGAATCTTTTATAGCTAGGCGGGGAATTAGGTGAGTAAGAGTGGGTTATGGGAACGCGAAGATAAAAACCAAATTGATAAATGTGGTCTTTCTCCAAAACATTGCTCAAACATCTGGATAGTGATTAAATTTGGTTCAACAAAGAGATTTCTTGAATATTCGTTCATTTAAAAAAAAGTTTTATCAACTTTTAGCTTAATATCCTTCTTAAATATGGATAAATTTAACTCACCCTTCTCTGAACATTATCCAATACTTCTCGACCCAGGGCCAGGGCATTGGCAAACATACGCGCCTGTGGAAAAGCCTGTAGCACAAACTTCTTGATATTCTGCGGTACTTGACGAAAAGGGTCCTTGGCCTTCAGCTGATTCGAGATACAGGCGACCCGCTGTACGTCTGAAGGGGTTTTGGCGTTCTCCATAATACGAACAACTCGGTCCCGCAGTTCGTTGAAGAAGTGGTCGATCATCTGGCCGATGGATTGCTTTTGGCCGGTCATATAATTCTCCAAATCGGCAAAGAACTTATAAAAGAAATCCCGGTTCTGTTTATAATTGTAGCCATAGGTGGAGCTGAACATTCCATTAAGGGAGTCCTTGGACTCTTTAATGTTGTCTTTGTAGTATCCTGAAATCGCAATTCATTTATTTGGATTGAGTTAAATTCCTAATATTAGAAAACGGATAGCTAATCATGTCAGGCTTTGGTATACAATCAAAATGTGAGCTATGATGTACCTATATTTTGCATTATAATAAAAGTAGAAAAGTGTCAGGAATATCGAACAGGATTATATTTTTAGATTAAAAAACTTATGAAGAAGTTAAATACATTTTTATAACTACAACCTTGACTACTAACATACTGTAACATACTTACTGATTAGGGCTAGACTGTCGTTACCCATTAAATCGAGAGGATTACGCAACCATAAACTTATCACAGAGACAAGGTGTTTGGCGCTAGCTGAGTGCATGTCTGACTGCATTCCCGAAGAGCAGCAGAATTTTCCGTTTTGTGGAGCTGGACACATAGAACCGACTTGGCCTGTTAAACAGAACACAAACTTTCCATAACGAAACTTGCGGAGGTGGCGATAATGATTTTAATGTTTAGAAATGTTATGAACAATCGATTTTGATAGCATTTGAGAAGACAAAGATATTTTTCAAACTCTTAGATTATTAAAGAAAAACACGTTTTAAAAAAAAGGAGTTCTAAAATCTAAATTAACACAGCAGCAGTGGAACTTACCAGAGGAGGGCTGTGCATTTTTATTGCCCAAGTAAGTGAACCTAGTAGAGGCCCATTCCCTTGAAGAATCCAAACACTGCCGAGAAGTGGATGCCTGGGCATTAACGGGGCTGGATAGATGGGATATGCTCAAGAGAACCACTATAAATAGTCCAACACAATGATGCCTTGACAAGTTGAACACTTGGATGATTAAGTTAAAGAATGAAAGGCTCAAATAATTCCAATATGCGACAAATTGATGCGTTTTCGCGGCCATTATTAAACCAATGTTAGTAGACACGTTGAAAGCACAAGGATTGAATATTATAGAAGAAATAAAGTGGATTTGCAACAGTTGGGATTCCCTGTGAGCACTTTGAGTGTCAGTGGTGACAGTTCCACAATCACAATCACAGATCAAAAGGATGCAAGTTCAAGTGGTGTTTGATCGTCAGATATTGGATCACACCAGGATAACACCGCTGTCAAAAGGAGAGACAAATGGTATAACCAATTGCATTATTTAAAACAATATAATTAAAAATATTATTTATGTAAGTTGCACAATATGATGAAATAAACAGTCTTTCTGATACTAGAAAAAAGTTTTTCCTTTTAAGAAATAAATCAATTTATATTTAGTGTATTAAAATTAAACTTAAATCCAGTAAAATAGGTTTAAGATGTCATTAGTGCTGTCTTTTGTAATTTGTAGATAACAGAAATTTATTAAAATTACATAAGTTTAACATTTGAAACCACAATATTAAATTTTAAAAATTTGCTAAATAATTTACTCACAATATTCATCATTATCATTTAAAAATCAATATAAATAACAATGAGTATATAAACAGAATTATATTATTCATTATATCACCATTTTAAAATATGTCTATTTCATATTTATATAAAATCATAAAAATAAATAAATCATTGTTAACTATTGGATGTATATGTTTTAGTAAGATATTATTATTTATACATTAATAAGGTTTAAAATATTTATCTGGCACATTCAGTTTAGACTAAAGATAAAATTCAAAATGTTAGCCAGCATAATGGAATCATAGAAACAAGTTGATTTATGTATTTCAAGTAACAAAACAAAGTTAAGAATATATTAATAACCCTAATTTCACTAAAGTATTATGGTGCAATTGTAACTATTATTTATTAAAGTTATTTCAAAAAATATAAAGAAGTAGGCAGTGTTAACAGAACAGATTGACCCTTTACCAGTATGTTAGAATATAGATTTTTCAAAAAATGTTAACTGAATTTCAATTCACTAAAAAATTCTAAATTTTGTGATGCTTATAATTTCAGGAATTCCAAACTGACAGAAAACACAGATAACAGCTTAATTTCAAAATGATATGCAATAGGTGAGCATTCATACAGCCTTTAAAATAATCCATAAATTTAAATGATGAATTTGATTCCATAGTATTTTATTATAATAGTTATACAACCCAATTATATAAAATTCTGTTATTACAAAAATGTATAGAATTTATTTTATATTATTTTTGTCCATGTATAAAACAATAATAAATCATCCCAGTTTCATTACAAGAAAATTAATCAATGATTCTCAGAAAAATATTTTATTCAGATGAGTACTATTGATATAGAAAGTTTTATTTTTTATAGGATATATTCAAAGGAACATAATAAATTTGAAAAAAGGGAATCATATTGTAAATTATAAATATATATAGTAATATACTATACAAATATTAAATTTTTTAACAGATATAAGAATAAAGAAATAAAGCAAGTGAGTTTTATATTGCACAATCATTGGTTATTGATTTATTGTCAGCAATCCCTTATTTTGATAAAATTTGAACATATTTCAAGGGTCTATGTTTTATTCATAAAAATAGTAAGCATTAGCGTGGCATTTGCAGGAGTAAGAATTATGGATTTTTGCAGCAAAAGTATTTAGTATGTGAAGGTTTCACAATGTGGTCATATTAAAATAAGGTAAAATTAGATACAGCCTACTCTGGCTAATTGGAACATGTAAAATACAAGCATATTTTTTCCAATTAAGGTGGAGTTCCAGTTAGACAAAAATCGATTTTAGTTTGTTAACCAAAATTCAATTTTATGATTGTAAATTATAATAACCAAACAGTAATATAATAGAAAATTTACCTTATTTGGAACAATTAAGGATTAATAAGGGATTAGATTGATTTAACTATAAATATTTGTATTTAATAAAACTTAATAAATCTATTATGAGGTAAGCCTTTTGTGGTCTCATTAATTGTGTTCACAATTTACATTAGCCATTTTTAAATAGTGTGTCAATAGGCAACAATTTTGGGATTTGATTTGTGTTCTGATTATTCAGAGTAGACTGGAGTTTCATATTTTACATGATTGTATTATACCTGTAAATTTTTAACATGTTTATCTATGAAATACTTGCCATATTATTGAAATCATAGGCAGATTCCAATGAAAAGATTGTTGAATGAGAGGAAATGATAAATTATTATTTTATAATATGTAAATTCAAACTATATAATAATATATTTTTTTTACTTCAATCAGAAAAAAACAAGTAATCAATATAGTAGATATGAAGATATGAAAGTGAAAAAGAAAATGAATACTTGCAAAAATTCCTTACATAAAAAGGTGCAGAAAATATCAGCCAATCTAATTTGATACAAAAATAGAATTACTTGCAAATATCACTTGACAAATAAAAATATATAGAATAAATTTTGCTTTCTAATCAATAGTTCAATTGAGATATTTCAAACTCATCAACATAGTCTATTTTACCAAGAAAACCACTATTAAAAATACTTTTGTGTTTTTATAGTTTATAATAAAAAATAATAGCTCTGTTGTGATAATAATAATAATATTTGTGATGCACACTAGTAAGAGGTTAAATTATAATTTAATTTTCTTTTAATTACATAATTTGTTAAACACAAGTAATTTAGATAGTAAAAAGGTCTTATTGATTTACTTATTAATATTTTTTAAATTTCTGATCTTTAAAAGCTAATAAAATCTTATTAATATAAATATTTGAATATGTTTTTTTATTAATAGAATTATCTATTATAAAATATAAATAACAAAATTAAGTTAGTAAAAATTATAAATCATCATATAATATTCTTTTTAAAAATATATCAGTTATTTTTCCAGATTAATTGAATATATGACATATGGAAAGAATAAATAGACATAATGAAATATTCATTTTAAAAATATATCAGTTATTTTTCTAGAATAATTGGATATATGATATATGGAAAGAACCCATGGACATAAATAAGATAAATAAGATAAATTAAATATATTAAAATATTTTTGGTTTCTCTATAGACTAGTTGAATGTTTAGACCCTAAATTATATGTTAAAACCAGCTATGAAACATTTTCTCCAGATTTATCTCTATATTAGGGTGTCCAAACTTTATCACTTCCAAATTTCAAGGAATATTTCTTACTATTTCAAGGAATTTTCTTATAATATTTGACTTATATAAAAAACATTTGAAGTATCTAATTAATTAGATAATATAATTAATAATAAATAAGCATTGTACAAAGGCAATAAGTTTAAAGTTTTACAGAAAGTTAATATAAGATAAATGACAGTATTTTGTCCTCTTGACTGAGTGATATTTAAAAGATAGATAATTTTGTTTACCAGGTGAATTATAAATATAGCTACATATGAAAATTTAAGGAACTTTCAAGGAATATGGACAGCCTGGATATATATCACCAAAAGCATATACAATTTTAGGAATATAAAATTTAAATAGGATTTTTCATTCAAATGTTATTGTATTATAATGATTTTATTATAGCCTAATATAGGCTTTATTCATGATTAATTTAATTTTAATATCTATAACTATAAATCTTTATAGTGCCATAACTTTTGAATGAATTAATCTAATTAAAAGTTGGAAGATTTTTGTATTCCTAAAATTGGATAAAGTTCTAGATGATATATATATATATATATTCACCTCAAAGGTGCGTTATAGATCCTGAAATAAAGTTTGCAATGATGTTGATATAAATTTGAAGGGAGGGTTTTAAATGTGATAAAATGAAGTATGATAATTCAAAAAATAGTTTCCATTTTAGACTGCATTTTATTCTTCTGTACTCTGGATATTGTAAATTCCTATGTATATAATAGGGCTACACAAAATGCAGCCTGATATTATTATAGCCTGGCATACATTTTATAGATTTGGCAATCTTGGAAGACTGCAAAATATTTGGATGGATCAAAAAAACATAGATATATGAATAGATATAATATTTTTTAGATTTTAACTGTTAATATAAAACTGTTTAATGTCTATAATAATATAGAATTACAGTATTTCAAATATAATTATAAATCTAATAAATGGTATTTATAACTAGAAATTTTAATTTAATACTAATCACTCTCTGTTAACTGAACCAAATATATTTAGTTTAAATATACTAGATCATTTATTTTTTAATATATAAAAAATATAATAAATAAAACATTAATAAAATTAAAAGCACTAAAAAGAACAAGCAAAAACTGAAAACAAATTTAAAATTTGCGGTATGTACATATAAATGATTAATAATTTACTTAAACAAATGCTAAATTATAATGTTAAAATATTTAAATTATTCATAATAGTTTATTGTTATGTAATACATAATTTCAAAACAAATGTTACATAGTTATGTTAGACAACAATTTAATTTATGTATGCTTAATATATACAAGTAACAATCTAAAATATCTGTCTTAGTACGCCTATTATATAAAACTAAAAATTTTAATTTATATTTCTTTGGTGTTGATGATATTTTTAAATCAGCTAGATATAAATAACAATCAGACCCGTAACTAAAATTTTTAGAAAAGGCAGATCATATTACACATTGCGCTATTTAGACCTGATCTCGATAATATATATATGCTGAAGGAAATAAAGATGTTGATGAAGCATGATTACGACTTAGTTCCTTCATCTGAAAGTATGTCAGATCGTTCGATCATCAGCTATATCTTAATTTTCTGGAAAAAACTTATAAGTGATTACAAAAGACATATATTTGCTATTCCTAACAAGCTGTTTATCCGAGCATTTTTAAAAATCCTTATATTCTTTTATATAATATTCGGTCACGAATTTACTATATATTTTTGCAATAAGTATACTATTTTTTGTTTTAAAAAAATATCTTAAATAAAAATAGTCATGATAAATAATTGTCCTTCGATTATCTTTCAAAGTCAAAGACAGATTTTTTTCAGCAGAATTTCTATAATTTAAACGTTAGCGATATCGACTCACTGAAAGAGTCTGAAAAGAGAAATATTGACAATTCCTGATGCAACGCTGGAAAAAAATAAACCAGAATTTATTGACAAAGGCCATGATATAACCATGGACCCCTGGTTCACTATATAGCTCCTCCACACTCGTTGCAGACCACGGGTCTGTCTTGCTTATAAACGTAGACTATATATATATATCCTATGCATGAACAAACTAAAATCGAATGACCGTCGTGACATCTCAATTCTATTACCAAAACTTCGATTGAGAGACAAAAATAATCTGCCAAATAATATAAATCAGATGACCCTAATATATAATTATTAGTTTATATGGTAAAAGGAAAAATTTGGTCAATTATATATGCTCGAAATCGTAATTGACAACTACAATTTTACAAAACAAAATCGGTGTGGAGTTAATTGACATGATGGACAGTAAAATCAAATATTATTCTTGTGGCGCATTTGTTTTCTTTGGACCTATTGTTTTTTATCTAATTTTATGTTCATTGCAATTAATCATTGCTTTAATTATCCCGCATAGTGTTGTACTCTATATGCACCGCGCAATTCAATGTCTGGATCGTTTCGTTAAACATTCCTCATGGACTGCGCTTCGATGAAATAATCGGTTCAAGCTAGTATATGGTTCAACAAATACCAAATTTAGTTTTGGTTGCAACGAAACTCGTCGGTTATCAACGCCTAGTTTTTGAAAGAGGTCCTAAGAACATTGAATACGTGGAAGATGCATGGGTTCTTCATGTACTTTTATCAAAACTAATTTTATTTGTGTCACATGTGCTGCATTCGTCTGAACAAAGCATTCCGAAAAGTGATCAAATTAATGCCGCATATATTTGTTGTATAGAATAGAATTTTTGTAAAAAATATTATAACGAACTGTTAAATTAAACGTCTATTATAAAATTTTGTCTATACATAAATTAAAGAACTACCATAATAAATGCGTTTGTGATAATTATATTTTCAAATACAGATAGTAGTTATAAGCTGCTTTGTCATATGGGACGTAACTCGAATCAGTTGGTGATGAATCAGAAAAATCCCAAAAAATTGATAATTAATTCCTTGGACAGGCGAACTATAGGTATCATCACTTGATTCGGAAGAGGTTATCGAAAAATTACCATAGAAAAGTGTGTATATATTTATAGTAATGGTTATGTATGGATATGGTTTCGGAAATGAAAAGTTTTCTACCTATACACACAGTAATTAACAATATTTTTATTTTTCGTTTTCCTTTTGTAAACACGTTAATTTTAAAGCACACGTTTAAATATTTCATTTTTAAGATATAAATTTAACGAACCATTTTCAGTAATGAATGCCGAGGTATAAATAAAATATAATACATTTTAATTATATTTTTTTTTATACATTTTTTTAAATATTATTATTAAATTTAAAATGTTTGAACAATATTCTACATTAATAGAGTAATATTATACACTTATTCGATGGCCAAACGTGGGATATCAAATTTTTTTCAATGATGTGATGTCATATTCAACGAACGAAGTGAGTTGAATATTGATGTCTCTGAATTGAAAAAAATTTGATATCCCACTCTTGGCCATCGAATAAATTTTTTATTCATTTTTAATGTTCAACAGTAATATTAACTCTCAGTTTGAATATTTTCATAGATTTTTTCTATCTCCGTAGTAATATCATTTTTTGAAAATGATAGTGACATAGATTATTCAAACTCAGGGGTAATATTACTTTTTATTTATACTGAGATTTAATACAAAATCTGTGGCGAAAATGAATAATAATTGAAATTGATATTAAGTAATATTGATTATTTTTTATGAAATATTTTAAATCATACATTTTAAAGGTAATTTCATATTTCCTTATACAATATAATAACAATATGGTATCTTGTTTTATATTCTCATTTAATTTAAGTCCACGAAAAATAATAATATAAAAAATATTTCATAAAAAAAAGAAAAATGTGTTTAATATTACACTATTAATGTAGAATATTGCACAAACATTTTAAATTAAACTATAATATTAAAAAATGACGCTAAAGTAAATATTAAATAAACCAATATATTTAAAACCTCGAAGAAGCCCTGGTTAAATTTTATTGAGGTTTAAGTCCTCAAGTTTTTCAATAAATTATGTATTTACCGTAAAGTCTTCATGCAACGAAATTAGTTTTAGCTTTTTTTGCTAAATTTCATAATG